>VDFB02184756.1:0-19606 GCA_007258455.2 Sequoia sempervirens | reverse complement strand
GGCTAGAAATAGTAAATCAACTGCATGCGTCAGTGTCAGCCAACAGGTCACATGGTGAGGAGCGCCTCATTAAAATTTCAAATCGATTGGAGCAATGGAGCTATCAGAAACATGAGGTTACTATTTATAGTAAACCACCTTCAGAAACATGCTAAAAATAGCAGGGCGACTAAAAGTGGCAGTATTGACAGAACAACAAAGCTATAAGGATGCAGTGTGCGAAATTTCAAGTCGTTCCGAGCTTCAGAAGTGCAAAATTCCGAAGGCTTACTATAAATAGCAGGGCACGTAAGCTAGCGAAAAATGATGAAAATTTTTTAAGTCTGGAACTTCGTCCTGCAGCTATGGCAAAATGCGCCTAGGTGAGTAAGGAGGCAGGAGAAATTTTTAAGTTTGAAGCTCGTCCTCCACACAGGCCTAAATGCGCCCAACTTGAAGAAGAAAAAGTTGAAAAAATTTCTAAGTATAAAAATCCTCCATCCACCTCAAAATGCGCCATCCTCCTCAGGGGGTGAAATGCGCCCAATTTGCAAGGAAGTAAAAGCATGGTCAAACGTTTTCATCCTTCCCCCTAGGCAAAATGCGCCCAAACAAGGCCATGTCAAGATGAAAAATAGAAGGTGAAGAGTCACCCAAAGGCGTTGGAAAAGGTTTATCCGCCAGCTATGTCTAAATGCGCCCAAAGGAGGAATAAGTCAAGTCAACATGCTTTATCCTTCTCCTACATAAAAATGCGCTCAAGATGGAAGAGGGTCAACAAGTCAAAGGAGTTCGTCCTCCTCAAGGGGTGAAATGCGCCCAAACTACCTCAAGTCAAGACAAAAAAATGGAAGTTGAAGAGTCATCTTCTTCCCTAGCTCAAATGCGCCCAAGATGAGATGTAAAAAATGACTAAAGGAAGTAAGTAAGGTGAAAAATATTGCCTAGATGTGGTGAAAGGTGGTGAAAGGCGTTAGCCTCCATCAAGCTCAAATGCGGCTAAGGTGATGTGTTAGAGAATATTGCAAGGTGTGTTCCCTAGGCGTGATTTTTTTTTTTTGAATTTCTTCTCCTAGCCTCAAATGTGCCTGAGTGGTAAAGTGTTAGGAAATTTTTTCTAGGCGTGTGGAGTGTGAAAACAAAATGCCAAGGCGTGATTCTCCCTAAGTATGTTAGGCGCCTCAAGTAAAAAAGGGTGAAATATTTTTTTTAAAGTGTTGGGGAATTTTCCAAAGGCGCTTGAACTTCAAAATGTGGAATAAAATATAAATGGTGAATGAAAAATGAAGCGTACCAGGCATGAATAAAAATTTTCTAAATGAAGTTGATAAAATCTCCTCCACTGGCAAACAAATAAAATTTTCTAAGGGAAATTTTTCGAGAGTGCAAGAGATGATTAAAATATTTTCTAAGGCAAAATTATTTTCTTCTTAGAAAATACGCCTATAGCCTTAGGGTGGTGAAATTTTCTGAAGCACAAGCAAATTCTCTCAGTGATAAAGTCAGAGATGCAGGATGAATTCAACTTCTCAGGCTGGGGCAACACAGGATGATTACAGGCGAAGAATGAATTTAAAATGGTGAAAATAATATTTTCCTAAGGTTCAAAATTCAAAAAAAATTAAATGAACCCGTTCGTTGGGTACCCATGGATTCGAAGCATTCTGAAGAAAATTTTCTTCTGGGTATTAAACGTTCGCGATGATAGGTGGATTCCTAAGTCTTCCGCACTTCGCCAACACTTTTCAGTGAAGAATTTGATTAGTGCTCAAATTGTGAACTTTCCTAAGGGAAAATTTAAAATTCTCTAAGGCAAAGATGAATAAAATGTGCTTTCAAGATGAATTTTCTTCGAATGATGAATCTGAAGTCAGTTGCCTAGATAATTTTGATTGAATTCTTCGAGGATGAATTTTTCAGAACAGAGGAGAAGTTGAATTCAAATTCAAGTGACAGAGCTCCGGTTGGTGATTAAAAAAGATGGAATTAAATTAAATTTTTCGAAAATGAATTCAAAGACGGCAGTCAAAGTCAAGTTTCTAGAAGAACAAGATTCCCGACGACCAGAGACAAGTGTCAGAAATACCAGAGAGGGAAAATTTGAATTCTCGAAGTGTAGTAGAAGTTTAATGCACTGGCTAAAATTAACTTCTACTAGAATTCAAATTTTGGCTATAAAATGGAGAAGTTTTTCACTTGTTTTCGCAGCTAAAGAAGTCGAATTTGCTCTAAGTAAAGCATTGCAGTGAATTGTTGAAGACTGGAGATTGAGTGAGTTTGAATTTTGGCTAAGTCTAAAGTTGCTGAAGTTGCTGAAGAAGTTGCCAATGATAAGAAAGACGCCTTGAATTGCTAAGAGGTGCGCACTTGCTGGTTGGAGAAGGGAAGTTGCTGAAAGCTCGAAAGGTACGAGTGTGGCTGAGGCTTAATTCGTTGCTGAAGTTGAAGTTGCCTATGCTGAGAGGATGCTTTGAAGTGAAGTGAATTGCTGAGAAGTTTTCAAAGTGTGAACTTGCTGATTGCTGATTGCTGATATAAAATACGAAGCTATAAAAGTTCAAATTGCTGAGTAGTGAAGCCACCGAAATTTACTTAGAAACTTTTCTAAGTATTGAAGTTTAAGAAAAGAAGCTGAGGTTTGCAAACACGAAAGTTATTGCAGCTTCTAGAAGTCGACTACAGCCCCTATGCAAAGTCGTGTCTTATTTCATTTTATAAATTAAATTGCTGATGAATGTTTATTGTTTGCAGATGGCTGAGGCAAGGACGACTGAAAAGGACAATGGCGCCTCCAGACAAGCTGTGATCAAGAAGCTGAGTAAGACGTTCATGCTAGAGTCAAAATTCATTTCAAAGCTGGGCAAATTGACAGACACTAACCTGGGCTCCGTCAACCTGGAGACCTTCAAGAACAGGATGTTTGGAATTGGAAGTCATCGGGCTTCGGTCACTTCGCACAACATTGTCCGAAGTGGATTATATGCAGCTGCTGGTTTTCCACCAGCCATACAATGTTCGGACCTGATGATGGAGTGTGCTAATTGCTACGAGAAGGAACACCAGTCGATCATGTCACCAGATGGCCAAGTGCTTGCCAATCTTACTCCGGCAGCCATTGGTGAATCTTTCGGGATCCCGGTGCACCGGAACATGGTTTACAAATCCAAAGAGCGAGCGGAGCGGATGTATGCTTCTACTTTTGAACGATGCATGGAGACAATTAACACCCACTGGATGAGCACTCCCAAGCCTTCTCGAATGAAGTTTCCCAAACAGATCATAGCGGATGATTTAAAGCAAGAATACTCTGATCTCATCATGATGCTAATTGGGGTTGGTGTTTGCCCGCAGTCATTTATTTTTGAGCCCTGGATGTTTTATTACATCAACCTGATGCTAGAAGGGAAAGATTATGTTAATTGGGCCGAGATGATAAGTGATAATCTACATGAGCAGCTCCTGAGCCTCCGAAGGATGAAAACGTTTTACATGAGCTCCTACATTATCTATATGTTGGCACGGATGACGAAATACAAGGGGATATCTTACAAAGAACCTGTTGGATGCGGCTCTCATCAATTCAAGATTCATGAGGCATGTCCACAATTGCACCTGTCAAGCACAACCCACTACAAGCGTGTCAACGATTCTTTCACCATGTACATTACAAGGCTGCTTCAGGAGCGGTTGCATCATCGAATCTCAAGGGAAGCCCAGGAGCTAATCGAAAGGTATGGGTGTTGGTTCATACAGTTTCTGAGATTTTCATACATTAGGCTGCAAGGTTTCTCGTCATACCCATATAGGCTGCCTAAGTACCCAACAGATAAAGTTTTAATGCTAGAGATATCTAGACAGTTGCTAGCCTTTGATAAAATTCAAAAGAAGAAGAAGGGAGGAATAGAGTTTCCAATTGTCATGGGCAACTCAGATGAGGTGTGTCCCTCAATATAGGCAGCTAGGGAGGCTGAAAGTGAACTTCAGTTTTATCATTTTTCATATCATACTAGCCGACAGCACTACGATCCACATCATAACATCAAGTGGGTATTGTCAGAGGAATTTAAACATAAGGCCACCATTGAAGATTATTGGGCTGATGCAGTTGATGAGATTGAAGTAAGGAAAAGGATGTTCTCTCGATTGCCTATTACTCTGATCAGGGAGTGTGAGGTTGTTCCAGTTCCGGACCAGGTCAATGAAGATATGGATGTAGTGCATCTGGATTATGCAGCTGTTAGAGATACTCCAATTCCACCCCTGGATTGGTCAGAGCCCGAGGTTGCAGATTTAGATACTCTCTCTATCCCAGTTATGACATTTACCAGGGCATGGGTTGATAGGCGAGTAAACAGATTGAAGAGTAGGTCAATTGCCTTGACTTACAACTTGATGGGAGATCACAGGACGCCCACCACTGGTAGAAAGAAGCAGATCACACTAGGTCCAGAGTCCATAAGGAAAGAAATAGTTCAACAAGAGCCTACTCAGCCAGAGCCTCCACGAGTCACAGTGGCAACACCATTGGAGACACGTTCTCCAAGTATTCAGGAGGTTTCTTTGTTTGTTGATCAGAGGATTGCATTGAATCAGGTGTAAGTAGTACAGGATGATATTCAGCCTCCACAGAGGGAGTCAGTTGGCCAGAGTGTCAATGCACCTGTTAGGGTTGATCAGCAAGATAATGAGGGGACTATTACTGACCCTCAGTTTCAGCAGGAGTTAGAGGAGGCTATGAACGAAGATGATGATATAATGTCAGGTGATACTCAGCCACTTGAGGTCGATGAGCCTCGCTAGAATGATGAAGAAGTTGAACAATTTAGAGAGGTAGAGGCACAGGAGCAGCATCCCTTTGACATACAGTATGATGTGCCCGATTGGCTTAAGGACAGAATGAGAAGAAGCCCTAGCAAGGAAATTGATCCAGCAGTTGAGATGGAAGAATTTTTGAACCGGATCAGTGCCCCTCCACTGAAGAAGAAAGCAAGAAAATTCTCGAAGATCTCCACTGAAGAGGATGGCTCTCGCACCCTTCACGTAGTTGTGCCACGAGTTGAGTGTGACCGGAATGAAGCAGTTCCTGAGAATTATGTGGTCACGACTCTGGATTTGGGACGCCCTACTGGTGCGCAGATTGTGGAGGAGTGTGATAACTCCTTCCTTGCCCTCAAAGATAGATTATTCAAGAAAGAAGGGAAGTATAAGAAGTTGAAAAGAGAACACAAAGCTTTAATAGGATATGTTCAGCAGTTGTCTCGTTCTCGAGGGCAGGATGTTCCAGTGATAGAGCCTCCAGCAGAGGTACCTAGAGAGTCGATCAGCGGCTTAGTAGAACTGGGAAGGATGGCATAGGAGGCAGACAAATGGGTCACAGGAGTTCATGCCGAGACAGAGAAATTTATGGAGGACCTTGCTTCTGCTTTTCAGTAGGCCTCTAGTATTTTGGCACGAATGGAGGCAGTGGATCATGCTTGGGGTGATGCTTCTATCTACCAGAGCAAAGTTATCTAGCGTCTTGAGGTATTGAGGCATGTGCCATTGCAATTGCTGGTTGATGGAGGGGTCATTCAGGAAAATGACCGATATGATTTCTCTAGGTGGTATTCTTCAGCGATCACAGGGCGTGGCTTCTTCGATGTGGCACAGGCAGATTCAGCTAGAGTACATAAGGCTATGGCCAACCTTATAGATGGAGTTCAGAATACCTTTGAGGCTATATTTGCTAGGCGGCTGAATCCAGATGAAGTTAATTTTGATAATTTGAGGGGTTTGCTGGTGCCTTTCTTCGCAGATGTTAAGACCTTTGTACAAGATGATTTCTCGAGAATATCTACTTTCTCCACCTTGATCCGTAACATGCAAAGAATCCTTTTGATCGCTTGGAGAAAATCTTGTACAAGGCACATGAACATTCACCATAGTGTTGGAGTTTCAAATTTAGATTGTGTTCCAATCGGGATTTCCGCTCGTGAGGTTGAGGGCCATGCTCGCCAGACTGCGGAGCTCGGGCAAATGAGAAAAGGCAAGGGAACGCACTTTCATCGGATCTAGGATCTTCTAGAAGACTGAATGTGGGCATTTATTACATTTACTATTTATGGGAGTGAGTGGGAATCTTTGATTCATTTAATGTACCACTCCCTATTCTGGCAGTTTTTAGGGTTAGGGCTGAGGTGGCACGATTCTGGCCACTCTATTGATTGTAACCCTAGCCGTCTTTTGGGACTTGGCTAGCTATAAAAGGGGGAGTCCCCCTCATTTGTAATTCATTAGAACAGACATTAGATCAAGCATTAGCATTGGAGCTAGAGCTAGAGAGTAGAGTATAGTAGAGTATTGTAGACATTTTGCATAGTGGAGAAGAAAGAAAGTTTTCCCTTTGAAAACTTTTGTGGAGATTGTTGTGTAATACTTTTCATGATAATAGATCTTTTCATTGATGGTGGAATTCGTCTTGTCATGAATAGCTAGCAAGGTCTCTTCTTCCTTTTGGATCAAAGTAGCTTAATTTCATGCAAGTAGTTTACTTTGATGTGTGGTATTTTTGTTGAGGTAGCTTCTTTATTCCATACCACTAGCAACTTCTTGATGATAAGTTTGCCTTGCGTGGTCAACTGGACATTATCTTGTGTTTAACTTCGGTTGTGGTTTACATACTTATATGCGTTGTTCTGATGGTGTATGTATGTTAAGTCATAACTTGAACATCTCTTGCTATTTCCCTTGAAGATTGCACCGATTTTGTTGAAGCCGTCCTCGATGTGAGGCTATTAGGTGAAATTTGGTTGAAGTTCAAAACTTGAATCCTACATATCTTGCATTTAGAATAGAGTACAAGTTTCTAGGCCCTATAATTTCTTTCTCTATACTTCATTAGTTTTGGTGTTCGTTCACATTGCCAAATCATACCAAGAATCCCCTTCAAATTTCCATACAATTAAGTTAATCGAAGAAGTTTGAACAATTCAAAAGCCCCTCAGCATCACAAGAAATACACATCAACCAAACCTGGGTCTATTCGCATTAAAGGAAACTTTGAGTTGAACGTATGAACTTTTCTCGCAAATTTTAGCACACTAATACTTTGGATTGGCAGAGAGAACTGAGTAGCCCCAAACTATTTTGTTCTCATTGCTGCAAGAAAACCACATCAACATTCTAGGAACTTGTCGCAACCTATCACTCAATAATGTTTGGCAACCCATGCAATCTTAAACATGTGTTGCTCCATCCTATCGCGTACCGGTGACGAGGTTAGCGTTTATTATTTCGATCCGTAGGGGTCGACAGATGTGCAGGATCATCCGAGGCATTTACTCGTTTCAGAAGCCAAGATATAGCGAGCTTGTGTTGGGCTCTCGCTAACCTTCCAGAGTGGATTTTAGAAACTACTATTTTTAGAAAGTTAGGTCATGCGTAAGTCGCTATTTTGGGCGTGGCACCCGGTTCAACTATCCCCCCAGCCCAACCCAGCCCCTCACTGGCCCACCCACCCTGTCACCACTCGACTCAATCATCAAAACTCAATCATCACACCTCATCAACACTCGACATGCAACATCATCCAAATCATCCAACAACCAACCCATTTATTTAAGTGATTATTAAATAAAGGCTTTGGGTCGAATTTTCAAGAAGGGATATATACTCAGGAAAGACAAAAATCGAACCATTAGGATATGTTATTCAACTTTTGTCTTATTTTGCTCTGAGCATTGGAGTTTGCAAACCCTAGGGTTTCTGGCAGACGATTCATTTCTGGAGAACGATACCTCTTCAGAGATTGGCATACTGAGACTGTGCAATACCAGTTGAAGATTGCATCTTGGTGACTTCACACAGGGGTTACAGATTGAGCTCATTGATTTATTCATCCAGAGTTAGCAGAGATTATTCATTAGGCACTTGAGGCGACTTCATCAGGGTTATTTTTACAGAGTTCTGGCACCAATACCAATAAAGCTGTACCATTTCTCTCCTTGTTGTTGGGCCGTACAGTACTGTACCTATAGGGTCGTACTTTCTTTTTCCAGAAGAATTACTTCCAGTTTCCAACGCCTGACAGAGGGATCTAATGCGTATGAGGTTTCTGGAGATTTCTTGAGGTTCTGTGCTGGAGATGCATGCTAGCTGTACAATCTTCTTCATTCTTTATCTTGCTGCAACAACAAACCAGGTTCTTTAGAAAATAAATCGAACTTCATTCATTTGTCCAATTTTTATATTGTATATGCTTTAGAGATGAAATAAAATGATGCGCCTATATTCTCTGGACATTTCCAAAGCTTATTTAGAGGATTTGAATTTATTAGCAAATTAGAGAAAAATCGCAGCCTTCTGTTTATTTGCAAAAATCTATCAAAACACAAAAAAAACACAAAACTTGCAAAAACAAAATTCGCAGTCAGGGTTTCGGGGTTGAGAACCACCAGGGTTCTTACAAAACACCTTGTGAAAAAATAGATCTGCAACTTGAGCTGCTGAAAATGAGTTGGTAATGGCAAAGAAATGAACAAATTTTGTCAATCTATCTACTACAACATAGATACAATCTCTTCCTTGAACTTTGGGTAAACCAGTGATGAAGTCTATTGAGATGCTTTCCCATTTTTGATTGGGAATGGGAAGTGGTTGCAGCAGACCAGCTGGTAGTGTATGCTCATTTTTATTCATCTGACAAGTAGGACACTCCTGAATGTAACGTTGAACTTCTCCTTTCAACCCTTTCCAAGAAAATATTTCTCGGATCTACCTATATGTCTTGAAGAATCCCTAATGACCAGCAAGTGGTATGTCATGAAATGTCAACAAAATCTTCTTTTTGAGCTTAGAATCAGCCACCAAAAAGATTCTACCCTTGTAGTGTATCAGCCCATCAACCACCTTGTACCTTTCGTCATGAAAAGTACCCTCCACAATGCTGGTTGCAAACTGAATTTTGGCATAATCAGCAAGCAACAATGTTCTTCCAATCAGCAGTAAGCTCACATAATGAGCTCAAATGAGGTCTTCTGGATAACGCATCAGCCACTATGTTGTTTTTTCCTTTGACATACTCAATGTCAAAATCGTAAGCTTGAAGCTTACTCACCCACTTTTGTTGCCTTTCGTTCAAATCTTTTTGATGCATGAAATGCTTGAGACTATTGTGATCAGTCTTGACCACAAACTTACTCCCCACCAAGTACTGTCTAAACTTGGCTAATGCATGCATGATTGCAAGCATTTCCTTGTCATAGATAGAGTAGGTCTTCTCAACTCCTCTTAATTTTTTGCTCTCAAACATGATGGGATGCTTATCTTGCATTAAAACAGCCCCAACACCTTCACCGGATGCATCACACTGTAGCTCAAAGGGCTAGGAAAAATATAGAATTGCAAGAACAAGACAATAACTCATTATCTTCTTGAACTTATCAAAAGTGCTCTGTGCCTTTTCTGACCAGCAAAAAGCTCCTTTTTTTGTAAGGTCGGTGAGAGGAGCAGCATTCTGAGAGTAACCCTCCACAAACCTTCTGTAAAATCCACAAAGGCCCAAGAACCCTTTCAAGTGAGTCAAGTTCTCAGGAGGTGGCCAATCAACAATAGCCTTGATCTTTTCTGGATCAACCTTCACACCTTCAACATTGATTATGTGACCAAGGTAAAGCAGCTTCTTCATTCCAAATTCACATTTGGATTCTTTGGCAAACAAGCTCTCTGATTCCAGGATGTTAAGCACTTCCTCCAAGTGCTTGAGATGTTCTTCCCAAGTCTTGCTGAAAATCAAGATGTCATCAAAAAATATCAGCACAAACTTTTTCAACTGCTTCTGAAAGACTCTGTTCATGCAAGATTGAAAGGTAGCAGGAGCATTAGTCAACCCAAATGGCATGACTAAGAACTCAAAGTTCCCATAATGACATCTAAAGGCTGTCTTCTCCACATTAGATCCTCTTATTCGAATCTGATAGTAGCCTAACCTCAAGTCTATCTTCGCAAAGAACTTAGCTCCATGTAGCTCATCAATGAGCTCATCTATCCTTGGAATTGGATACCGATTTTTGATGGTGCTTTGATTCAAAGCACGATAATCAACACACATACGAATGGTACAATCCTTTTTCTTCACTAGAACAACTACTAAAGCAAAGGGACTCTTACTTGGACGAATGAAGCCCATCTCCAAGAGCTCCCTAATGTTCTTTTCAATCTCATCCTTTTGCTTTTTGGGGTACCGATATGGAGTTGTGATTACTGGCTTAGCTCCTTCCTTGAGCTCTATGACATGTTTTGAACCTCGATCAGGAGGTGGTCCAGGGGGTAAATCGGCAAACACTTTACTCCTCTTGGTGAGTAAAGATTGAATATCTGGAGGATAATCTCTCTTTGTCTCAACCGGATTAGCTGGAAGAATCATGCACTCCGCAGCCCACTCCACTTGGTCATGACGTATCAGCCTTGCCATTCTCTTGAATGACACAATCTGAGGGCCACCATTTGACATTCCTCTCAACACCACCTTCTTTCCATCGGATTGAAATTTGAGTTCCATGGTTTGCAGATTTAAAGAGATCTCCCCAAGAGATCGCAGCCACTGAATGCCAAGGATAGCATCCGTATCTCCAATATTAACCACATAGAAGTCATCCTTGACTTCATAATTTCCCAATTGCATGGACATGTTTGGAATCTTCTTCGTACATGAGATGTGAAACCCATCAGCAACCATAACTTTGAATCCTTCAAAATCTTTTGTTTGCAACCCTTTCTTTGCCACCACAGCTTCGTCTATGAAGTTTTGTGTTTCCCCAGTGTCAATTAGAGCAACTATTCGCTGCCCTTTGATCATCCCTTGAACTTTGAAGGACTCATTCTTTTGAAAGCATGAAAGTTGAGCCAATGTACCTCCACTTCACCTTTCGCTTTCAGACTCTTCTGGAGCTCTTTCTTCTTCACTGTCCTCAAAATCAGTTTGTTGATCAGAAAAATCAAAATTGCTTTCTTTAGTTGTATAGAACTCAATTTGATGGATTTTGGCTCCTTTTGGGCAAACATGATCTTGGGACCATTTTTCCCAACAACAGAAACATAACCCCTTCCTTCGGAGTTCATTGATAGTCTCTAGATCCAATCTTGTGCCATGAGGTTTCTGATGTTTGAACTCCTTATGGTGAGGTTTTTGATGAGGCTTTTTCCCTCTATCCCCTTTGTGAAATGATGGCTTGGGATGGAACTTCGCTTTGGGAACAACCCACTCCATGTTTCTAGCTTTCTTCATTGCCTCTTGTAGGGAGGGTGGATCAAAAGCTTTAATCCAACCCTTGAGTGGCTCCATCAATCCTTCACTAAATAGGATCACTAATCTTCTCTCTGTGATTCCAGTGACCATTACTGAAAGTCTTTGAAACTCAGCTATGTAGGCATCAACAGTGCCATACTGCCTCAACTGTTCCAACTCCCTGAAATGCACCTTTGGGTCCTTCTTCTCGAATCTCTCAATGAGTCTATTGGTGAACTCATCATAGGTAGTGATAGACCCATGACCTAAGGTGACTAGGCCATGGTACCACCACTCATGCGCCACCCCATCTAGGTGTAGCGTAGCGAACTTAATCGCTTCTTCTTCAGCCATTGGTGTAAGAGCCAGATAATTGTCCATCTTCTGTATCCAAGCTTGAGCAGAACTATTATCACTTCCATCAAAGTGGGGAAGCATAACCTTGTTGATAGCTTGATACAAATCTCCTTGTACTAGTGCTCTCCTTTGATCATAAGTTCTCCCTTTTCCTCTATTCTTCATTCTAAACTCCATGTAATCATTGAAGGACATGTCTAGTTTGACTTCATCAGGAAGAGTTTCATATTCAGTACGGCCTATCCTCAGCTGCTCCAAAGTTGAAGCATTTTCTTCAGGATCAGGATGTGGGTTTGCTTGTGCCAAAAACGTGGGTTTGAATGGTCTAGCAGAGATGTATGTGCTACTTGCTGAAGGTTGGACAACATGTCCATTATGCTGGTTGGAAGCACTATGTTCTCTGGCATGCCCTGTATTGTTCTGTGGAGTATTCTGACCCAATCTCCCCAACAAGAGAGAAACCATATCTAATAAAGCGTCCATCTTCTTATCAAACCCTTGACCTAGATTGGCCAAATTGTCTATACCTTTCCCACTATCACCTCTGTTGCCAGAACTTATTTCATTGCCACCAAAAATCCTTTCATTTCTTTCATTGCCACCTAAAGTCCTTTCACTATCCCCCATTTCTATTTCCTCTGAAGGCTCCCAATTAGCCCTCAAAACCTCTGATACTGTCTGACCTTCTAGAACCTGATACAACTATTTCTGAACGGTCTCCCTCTTGTATACCCTTGCCAAGTACCTATGTTCTCTGTCACTCATAGAAGGCTGATTTCACAGGATGGCAAGATGTGTGGCTCTGATACCACTGAAATATGCCAAGCCAATTTTTTCAATTTTTTCAATTGCAAATTACAATGAACAAGCACCCGTTAAGGTTAGCTCATTAACCAAAACGATGCTGAAAGAAACTCTAACCAGAATGTACACCAGGATCCCGATATGGGCAAGGTGTGAGCATTGGTCAGAGGATCTTAAAGGAAATGTAGAAACAAGAACTCTAACCAAGAAATGCATCGGCGAATGATGGGCATATGGTCAGAGGATCCCTATCTATTGCAATACTGGAAATTAACTCAACACCAAGTATGTGCTACTCAATCCATGATGGATAAGAGAAGACCATATGGTAGAGACTTATAAAATTACAATGCAAAGCAAGTAAATAGGCAGCAAGCCAACCTCTTCCACTTATTCAGTGGGTAGTTACAAACATAAGATTAACAGAAATAAGAAGGATGCTGACAGTACTACTATTCAGCTTACAATAATAGAGTTTCAGCAGTTAAGCACAAGATAAGAGTCTTCTCACAGCTGCAACAATGTATAAAATTATCCTTAAAGCTCTCAATACCTTTCTTTTCAATACCTAGCTCAAATGAAGGGTTTAATACAAGCTGTTATGACAGAGCTATGACTGAAACTGGTAATCAGCAAGACAGAAACCCAAAGATATGCTCACAACTCACTCACTACTCACCCAAATAGCATGAAAACTAATGCAAATTAATCCTATGATGAAGGTGCCTATGATGATGTCACAAAAAAGACACCAAATGCTGTTAATTATTTTCTGCACAAATCCCAAGGGAACATGAATGGTACAGCTTTATGAGAGGGGCGATTTTCCTCTTAAAATTCAAGTTCTTCACATTAAATTCTGAAAATTGGTGCAAAGGGGCGCCCACCCTAGACAAGAAGAAAGGAACAATACCCAAAATGAAATCTTTTTGTATTTTTTAAATATGAGTGAAAACTATAATCAGCTATGTTCTCAGCAACTCCAAAAATTAACATGAAAATGCAAATAACTGAACTACAATTGCAACTAACTCACTACAAAGCAATCCTTACTACAAAATGCACTCAAAACAGGTAAATCTCTCCACTAGGTGCTGTCTCACAAGCATGAAGTTCAGCCTAGCTAAGAGGCATTCATTCCTTGAAGCAATCCTCTCACCATTTCGGCAGAATAACTTTACTCAAGATGTTGGATGATGAAAATGAAGACCAAGACCTCCTTTTATAAACTTGTGATGACTTTCCAGAAGCTTCTAGAAACCCTGCTTTTCAAATTTTGAAGTAACACCTTTTCCCTCCAAAGATGGCGTCCCCTTTGTCTTAGAGCAATTTTGACTTTTAATTTAAAATAATCTCCTCAAGATGGGCATCCTTTTTCAAACATTGATTTTTGAGCTTTATAAAAATATAAAATGTCCTCATGAGGCGCCACCCCTCAAAGACCACTTTTAAAAACAACTTAAGTTCAATCACTAGGCTAAGGGGGGGTCAATAGCAAAATATAACATTAAAACATGACTTTATTAAAAATAATTCAACTTATCTCTCCAAACGTGCCCCAAAGCCAAAGTTGAGCAATTTAACTGAACATACTGAAGTAGAAGGTCAATCGAACCGAAACCAACAGGACCATTGCCAGAAATAGAATTTACTAAAATTAGTAAATTCGTGAAAGTGCTTAGAATGCCAAGAAGAACACATCACCGAAAAGCTCACAAAAAACCCAGAAGGAATCTGCAATTCAAACACCAATCCTTGAGCACAAGAAACCACCAACTAAGAAACACTAATTTCACCACCGAGAAGCCTGCGGGTCTCCAGAATAGGCCAACAGTCAATCAGAAGAAGTCGTGTTCGAGAAGGGGACATTACAAACTCTATGCATTTTATTTGTGTTTAGGAGTTGAAAAATCCATTTAGATTGGTATTAGAGCTTTTCTAAATCCCTTCAGATTGGTCCTAAGTCTTTTGTGAGTTGGGCATTTATTTTCTGGGTGTTTAAAGTTTTTTTTGTTGGAGACATGGCTGGAGAAGAGAGTAAGAGTTGGTAGCAGCCACTACCATTCAATGGAAAAAATGATGATGTTTGGACAAAGAAAATAAAGACCACAATGGTTGCAAATGATTTGTGAGACCTTGTGATCAATGGGTTCAATGATGTGTTTGATACAACAGCATATGCAGTCCTTACAAACAACTAGAAGACCCAGTTGAAAGAGACAAGGAGGAAAGATGCAAAAGCATTGAGTCTGATTGAATCAACCTTGACAGAGGCCATTTTTTCCAAAATAGCAACAACTAACTATGCAAAGGAAGCTTGGGAAATCCTCCAAACTAGTTACAAAGGGACTGATAAAGTCAAATTAGTGAAGCTCTAGATGCCTCAAAGAGATTTTGAGTCACCAAATGAAGGACAGTGAGTCTATATCATACTTCCCCACAAGAATTTTTGGTTTGATAAACTAGTTAAGAATGAATGGAGAAGTCGTGGAAGAGCAAAGGATTGTGGAGAAAATCCTCATAAGTTTACCCAAAAAAATTGATGCAATAGTGATTGCCATTGAAGAGGAAAAAGACCTCTCAACATTGTCCATTGATGAGCTGATCGGTTCCCTGCAAACCCATGAGCAACGCCTAAATAGGTCTGCAAGTTCTTCCCATGATAAAGCTTTCAAAGCTCAAGCTAATGTAAGAGGCAGGGCGAGAGGTAGAAACAACTCTAGATGAAGCTCAAGAGGTAGAGGTAGAGGTAGATCTGGACATGGAGGTGTTGGAGAAGATAGCTCAAGTCAAGCACACAACCAAGAGGAAGCAAGCAGTTCTCAGTCCAGCTCTGAACAAGCCAAAAAGAATAACTCAAATCAGAGGTTTGACAAGAGCAACATTGAGTGTTATTATTGCCATAAATTTGGTCATTATGCAAGTGAGTGTTGGAAAAAGAAACGTGATCAGTCCAAGCAAAGTGCAAATGTGGCTGATAAAAAAGTGGTTGAGGGTAATCAACAAAAGGCCTTCATCATGTGCAACATTGCTGAGCAAGGCAGTGATGAGGTATGGTTTTTAGACAGTGGTTGTAGCAACCACATGAGTGGTAATGAGTTTATTTTTTTCATTGATAAAAATATCAAGTCTGAAATAAAAATGGGGAACAATGAAATAGTTTCAGTTGTGGGAAAGGGGTCTATTATGTTTCGCACCAAGTAAGGTAAGAAGGAGATTGACAATGTATATTTTTCCCCTAGTAGAAAGCACAATCTCATGAGTATTGGACAACTAATCCAAAAAGGCTACAAAGTGTTGATGGAAAAGGGTGAATGTATCATTTATGAGAAGGATGGAAGCAAGAAAATAGTTGTAGCAGTGCTAATGACAAAAAATAGAATGTTTCCTTTAAGGTTTGAAAGGTGTTTCTCAACTCAATTTGTAGCTGCAACCTCCAAACATGGAAAATGTATAGTAGTACAGCAGCAAGCAGCCTTCAAGATAGTCATTCAAGACCATTCCAAGCTTTGGCATCTCAGGTATGGATACTTAGGCTATGTTGGTTTAAATATTTTTTCAAAGAAAGGTATGGTTAAAGGTTTGTCAGCCATTGTACAACCTAGTGGTAGATGTAAAACTTACATTTTAGGCAAGCAATATAGGCAGCCCTTTCAATCTAAAAATTTTAGAAGGGAAAGAGCACCATTGGAGCTGGTGCACATTGATTGTGTGGCCCTATGCAAATAATTTCTATTGGTAAGAGCCAATATTTTATGACCTTCATAGATGACTACAGCCGTAAGACATGGGTTTATTTCTTACAACATAAATCTGAAGCATTTCACAAGTTTAATTGTTTAAGGCCCAAGCTGAAAAGGAGAGTGTACATTTCATCAAGGTCCTAAGTTTAGATAGAGGGGGAGAGTATACCTCCAATTAGTTTGTGCATTTTCGTAAGGAACAAGGCATTAAGGAGCTAACAACAGCCTATACTATGCAGAAAAATAGAGTGGCTGAGAGAAAAAGGAGAACCATTGTGAAGATGAAAAGAAGTATGCTTAAAGCCAAGAGTCTCCTAGATGAATATTGGGGTGAAGTTGTAACAACAAGAGTAAATTTGATAAATAGAAGTCCTACAAAGGCAATTTGTGACAAGATTCTGCAAGAGGCATAGACAAGATGCAAGTGGACGGTTGAGCACTTGAGAGTGTTCAAGTGTGTGGCGTATGCACTTGTGCCAAAAGAGAAGAGTTAAAATTTGGATGACAAGGGTTAGAAGTGCATCTTCATGGGCTATAGTGAAGAGTCCAAAGCCTACAAACTGTATAACCCAATCACCAAGAAAATTGTTATTAGCAGAGATGTAGAGTTCTTAAAGAATGAGCCATGGGACGGCTTGATAGTTTCTAACAGCTATGTACCACTCCCAACAACTTCAGGTGATGAAGGAAAAGAGTATAAAGTACAGCAAAATAATGTTATGGAGCCCCTGATAGCTCCGAACTGCTTTGGACCAACTCCAGACCGCTCTAGACTAGTGCACAAACATGGTTTACTTAGCAAAGTAGTTGTGGTGAAAATTCATATCCCACTCTCGCCTCCCTAATGCCAAGATAGACCAAGAGTCTAAGGAAGATCTACCAAAATGAAAGGCATGATGAAGAGTTTGATGAAAGTATGAATTTTGCATTATTTTCTCATAGTGATCCAATTTATTTTGAGGATGTTGTAAAAGAAGAAATGGTGTGAAGTCATGGATGAAGAGATAGATGCAATAGAAAGGAATAGAACATGGGAGCTAATTGATTTTCCTCCCAACAAGCAAGTAATTGGAGTGAAATGGGTCTATAAGACCACAAGCAATGCCGATGGAAAAATAGAGAGGCATAAGGAAAAAATAGTTGTCAAGGGAACAAATAGCAATTTGGGAGAGATTATGATGAGACATATGCTCCAGTTGCAAGGATGGAAACTGTGCGGGCAGTCATAGCAATTGCAGCCCAACACAAGTGGAAGGTGTATCAAATGGATGTGAAGTTTGCCTTCTTGAATGGAGTAGTGAAAGAGGAAGTATGTGTGGAGCAGCCAACTGGTTATGAAATTTTGGGTCAAGAAAACAAGGTACACAAGCTGAAAAAAGATTTTTATGGGCTGAAGAAAGCACCATGGGGATGGTACAATTGGATTGACTCATATTTGTTGAGCAATGGCTTTAGCAAAAGCAATGGTGAGCCCACTCTTTACATCAAGGTAGCTGATGGTAAGATTTTAATTGTTGTCTTGTATGTTGATGATTTAGTTTTCATTGGGGATAATGATTTTCTCATTGTTAATTTTAAAGAGGCCATAAGAGGAGAGTTTGAAATGACAGACTTAGGTCTCTTGAGGTATTTTCTAGGCATAGAAGTAAAAAAAATACATGATGGTATTTTCATCTCTCAAGCAAAGTATGCAGTAAAGATTTTGAAGAGGTTTAGGATGCAAGATTGCAAGCCTTCCCCCACACCAATAGCCATAGGTCTAAAGTTGAGCAAGGAAGATTGTACCAACAATGTGAATCTGACCATGTATAAGAGTTTGGTTGGAAGTTTGATGTATTTAACAACTAGGCTTAATATAATGCATAGTGTAAGTCTGATTTCTAGATTTAAGGAGACTCCAAAAGAGTCACATTGGCAAGCGGGTAAAAAAATTCTAAGGTATGTGAATGGAACCAAAGGATATGGTATTCTGTATAGTGTAGCAAATGATTTTGGGCTGGTTGGTTACATGGATAGTGATTGGGCAGGGAGTGTGGATGATAGAAAAAACACATTTGGATATGTGTTTCATTTGGGACTGGGAGTCATTTCATGGGCTTTCAAGAAACAACCTATAGTTTCCCTATCTACAATTGAGACTGAGTATATAGCAGCAGCATGCCAAGCTATTTGGCTGAGGACCTTAGCAGATTTGAAGGAGCAACAAAAGGATGGAACAACTATATTTTGTGACAATGTTTCATTAATTGCTTTGACAAAGAGTCCAGTTTTTTATGGAAGAAGCAAGTACAATGAAATAAGGTATCATTTCATAAGAAAAGAAGTTGAGAAAGGTGAAATCAAAATGAAATATTGTAGGTCTGAGCAGTAGCTTGTAGACATTTTTACCAAACCATTGAGCATAGATTGCTTTGAACGCTTAAGAAAATATTTAGGTGTTGTTGATTTGTATGAAGAATGATGTTGTTTGATGGCTCAGTCAAAGGGGGAGTGTTGGAAATATTTAATTTTTTGTTTGAGCCCTTCTCATGTCAACTCCCCTATTGCACCTACTTGTCAAGAGTTTTCAACAAGTTATTTTTTGGGATTTTCATCCCTATTCTACTCCTGACTCCAAAATTTATTATGGTAGGAAAATTTGAATTTTTAGAATTTATTGTGTTAGGTAAGTTTGAATTTTGACAGGCAATTTTTGGAAGAAGACAAGAATAGACAAAATGAAGAAATGTAATAGTCAATAAGTTAGTTGCAAGTTTTTTGCAAGAAGAAGAAGTTGCAGCAACAACAGTGGAGAATGTTTTGTGTAAGGAGCAGCAGATAGCTGCAGATTGTTTAGTGTGTGCAAGGAGAAACAGATAGCTTTGGATTGTTCTATGTGTGCAAGGAGCAGTAGATAGCTTCCATTCGAATACGAAGAAGTAGAGAGAGTGATAGGGAAGGTTGGATGGGACTCTCACAGTCCCATGCTCAGGTCCTTGCTCTCAAGAAATTCTAGGTGACTCCTTCACCATAACCTTTAGGTCCTATCACAGGTGTAGGCACCCCTGGTTTTATTGGCCAACCCCTCTATCAATATTGCTCCATACTACCAAGCCATTCTTGGTGCTTACCACTTTCTCTCCTTGACCCTTAATTCCTCCTAAAGGCCAATTTCTCTCAACATTCAATTAGACAACTTGCAGAGGTGTAAGTACGATGTAAAAGCTTCAAGGGTAACTGTCTAGTGTTCTTATTCCGTCACAAGACTTCACTTAACCATCGCTTCCCCTAAACCTTCTTCTAGGGTTAGGAAGGACTACAAGCCTAGAGCCCCAATTAGGCCTTTGAACATAGATAAATTGCTATTTCCTTCTAAACCCACCAAAAGATCTAGGTTCTTTGCTTAGGGTTTGAGTTTCTTATGCCTACACCTCAAATATTTTTAGGGTTTCAAGTCTGCACAGCCTGTACATTGCCCACA
>VDFB02184754.1:0-14283 GCA_007258455.2 Sequoia sempervirens | reverse complement strand
TAAATTAAATCAAAGATAAATGTGACAGTTGAGATGGAATTAGCAAAAATCAGAAGATAAGAAGATGGGATTTTAGAAAATCAGTAATTTTAGAAATTACTTGATTTGTAGAAGAATAGTTCCATTTTGAATTAAATTAATTCAAAATATGGATTTTGTGAGATAATGAGTAATTGATTTTTGAAATTAATTACTAAAAGAAGAATCAGTTAACTATGTGAGACATTTTTAAATAAATTGCTTTATTTAAAAAAAAAGAAGTGTCACATACAACAATTAAATAATTAAAAATAATTATTTAATTTAGAAGAAGAGGTTAATTAATTAAATAAATTAGCAAATCTATTTAATTAACAGAGAGGATTTAGGGATTAGTGACATATTGAATAAATATATTAAAATATATTTATTTGATAACTAGGAGGACATTAATAACAAAGATTAATTAAATAAAATGAGAACTTTATTTAATTATGAGTTCCACTGAGTAATTAGTAGCGCATTTAAATAAATATGATTTATTCATTTAATGTCGGGGAAGAATAGAAGACCACGAGATTAATTAAATGAATTCTGAATTATTTACAATTAATGGTTGAAAGATGAGTTGGAACATAATTAAAGTGTCATAATTATGCTAGGACAAAAGTGGTAAAATAGAAGCTTATGAGGCCTAGGTCATTTCAGTGTCTACAAAATAGCATTCTCAACTTCTTCAAATGTCATACCTGATTTGTCAATTTTTGCCTTCTTCTTTGCCTTTTCTTCCACACTAGAAGAATTCCTCTTGGTTATCTTGGCAGCCTAAGTTCCAGTAGTCTTTATTTCTTCCACACCTTCATCTGACTCAGTCTCCTCATCTTTTGAGAAAAATTCATAGGTTCTTGTTCTCTTGTTCTTCTTCCTCTTACTAGAACCCTTACCTTGGGTTTTCATAGGCTGGCTTGGCTACAGGGGTGGACGGGTTAGGAGGCTCCTTGTTGATCTAGTATGGGAAGAGGATCCTTCTAGACAAGCAGATTTGGTTCTTGCTTACTCTTTTCCTGCTTCAGCCTCATCTCTCTTCCTTCTAGCTTCTTTCAATTTTTTTACAGGTATGCCCATGCTCTCTGCAAAGACTTCTAATTCTTTTCTTACTCTTTTGATAAGCTTAGGCTTATTCAACTATTCATACACTTGCATATCCTTTTTAGCATAGATTCCAAACCTTTCTTCTACTGGATCCAGAGGCATGCTCAACAAATTTTTTGCATACATTCTCAAGATGTTCTCCTCTTCATATCCCATAGGCATAATCCATATCACTCTGGGATCAGTGGCTTCCATATGGAATTGATCAATATCTACCATGAAGCAAATTGTATCTTTGTACTTCTCTACAATTGAGGTAGGAATTCTTTCTCTTGCATGCATCATATTCTAAAAAAATTTAAAGTACCCCCAGAGGGCAGTGTTTTTGGTCTGATGATCACCCATTCCAAATAATATGTCTCTTATTTGAATAGCTACAGGTTGATTACTTTACCAATGATCTTTCCTAGCACCCATAACCTCACTCATGAAATAAAAGAACAATCACAACAACAAATTACCATATTTAAAAGAGTTCTTTTCGTCCTTCTTAATCTTACCCAGATTCTTCGTCAGTTGACTTCTAAGTAGCTCACACAAGTCATAATCTACATTTTCTTTTACCATTTGATAGGCTGCATAAGTGGTCGTACCAGATACTGAATTATCCTAACTAGAGTGGTAGACCCTGTATCCAATGACCATCGATGCAAATTTTACATCCATTTCAACAATATATTCGATCACCATTGCCCTTCTATCAAATTGAGCACCTGTTGCATCAGTAACCTTCTGATTCTTTATAGATTTCAAGACTGGTAGTCCACTAGAGGATTTTAGACCTATAACAATGCTTATAGCCTCTTTCATAATCTTAAAAGGTATATTCAACCACATGAACTCAGCATGAACTCGGCTCAAGATATATCACACCCATTCACTTTCCTCAAATATGGAAATTTCACAAACTGTGTGAACTTGTTCTCTTCTAGGATTTTGTATTCTGGCTTAATAGCGAAGTCCTCTCCAGTTATATGGTTGGAATACAAATTCATCATCTGTGAGCTTCCTAATTCTTCAATATTGGCATGTATGTAAGCCCTAATGTCTTCAGTGTGCAAGAAACCTTACGGTACAAATGAAAACACACCTAGGGGATCGATCTCAACAGACTTGAAAGGATGCCACTTGAACTTTGGATAGGGTCTATCCTTGACTTCAACTACCAATGGAGTGGCCATTTTTACAAATTCACAAATTCATAGGTTTTTTTGATAAATACCTTTTTGTCGGATCAGAGTTTGATTGCTAAATCTTCTTCACACCCAAATCTCGTCACAACTCAACAAATTTTGTTCTAGGGCTCTCCAAACTTCTTTTATCCAAAATGAGAAGTGACAAATGAGGGATAAAAATTACTTTTTTATCATTCATACAACTACCCCTTTTTGTTGCAATAAATGCTTTAATTCACTCCATCCTACAATTCTATTTCCATGCAATCGAGATAGATAATTCTTTTGTGGATCTCCAACACTGTGAAAATACTTTCTCCAATTAATAACAACATCCTAAAGGCATCTATGCACTTACTAGACTTATCCAAATTCCTGTGTTAGTTACCGGTAGGGGGTTAATAGATTTTCTTGATAGCTCCCCCTAGGCCAAAGGCATAAAATTAATTCCCGAAGGAATTACCAGAAGAAAATTTTGGTGCTGGTACATTTCCTTCAACAAAGGGATCCTTCACCCATTTCTTCTACATTTTCCTCCTAATCACATCAGTAGTGATTTTACCTTTTCCCTTAACATCCTATTGCATGTTTTGTTTTACCAGACCTCTTATGTTCCAACAAAATCTAGCAGTGTGGCCAAATTTGTTGTAGTTGTAACACACAACATTTCTCTATCCAAACCAACTGTTCCATTGATTTTGTCTTGATCTGCATTGGATAGAAATATGCCCAAGTCTATTGCATTCATAGCATCTCACATTTCTATGAAAGTTGTTCATCACATTTTTGAATTCATTTGAATTATGACCAAACTTATTATAATTAAAGCACTGACCTGAGAATGATGGTGTACTTGTATTCATCCTACTCCTACACTAAGAAGCCATATGACTAAATTTATTGCAATTAAAATAGTAACCATTGAATCTCAGCATTTAGTTGTCTTTACCAAATTCTTCTAGCTCTTATTCATATCCTGATTTCCCTCGTTTGAATCTCCCTGTCTGTAGAAATCCTTTTCATTCAAACTAACTTTCCCTTCTTCATAGCCAAGACCTCGCCACAACGGCTAACTTCTCCTCGACCTTTTAATTAGTCTTTCATCGCTTGGTTGGATTTCTTCTGCTTGAATTTATCCTTGTACTCATTTGCAACAGTAAGTTCATTTATGAGACCATCAAGCTATTTTTCAAGCACTTCCTCATCATTTTTAGATTGTTCCAATTCATTGTCCAATTGGCTGCATTCTTCATTTTTCTTTCAAGGATGAGCCATTCTTCTTCAATCTCCTTTGTCTTATTTCATCATGATTCCCATCCCATGCTTCAAGCATTTTCGAAAAACTTTCACATTCCTCTATTTCTGCTGCATGACTCAGCTTTGTTCATCTTCCATGCTTCTATTCTCTACCTCTGCTGATCACACAATTTCTCTTTTTCTCCCCTTTGATCTATTGATTTTGTCTTTCTTAATGATTGATCGAATTTCTCTCAGATTTCACATTTTCCCTGTAGTTCCCTGGGGCTTTATATTTTAACTAGCTTCAAGATCATCTTAGCTATAAAATTTGTTCTTGAAGATCTTCATTTGTATCCATTGTAAAATACCTCTAAGATATCCCTAAGCTTATTAGACTTTTTCAAGGAACTAGTCTGATACTCAATTATTGGAAACAAGCAACACTAAGAGTGGGGTGAATCGCTGTTCTACTCTAAAAATTAAATTCTATTATTTTGATCTTTAACCCACTTAAAGTCATTCAACCATGAGAAATATGTAGAAAACAGTAAATAAAAGCAAATCCACAACATCACAACACAAGGATTTTTACGTGGAAACCCTATTAGGGGAAAAACCATGGTGGATGGGTCAATCCACAATATGATCCGAGTATACTCAAAAAGAAGTAACTTACAATAAGAGAATGCACTTGCATTCAGGCTCACTGCCTAGAGCTCACTGCTCAAAATAGAAAGGCACACTACCTTACAAAGATTTGGATTAGATCCAAGAGAATGAATCGAAAAGAGTGCATCTACAAATGCTTGATTATAGTTTTGCTAGGCTCAATAGCTTCATCTTCTATCCTTCCGATCGATTTTTCACTTCTTTATTCTTCTCTAACCTACATCAGAAAATATTTAATGCAATAAGTGAAACTATGGATAATCACCAATCACCCTTCTAATTTTAAAATAATACATCAACACACACCTTAATCTCTACATAAAATGATATAATTGATCACTTATATATATCTCATACTAGGAATTTAATTGCAACCGCCGCCTTCCAATAAAACATAAGAATATTTATGATTGTCGACTCAAATCATGAATGATATGCAATGTGCATCCACAACGATTGTCCACAACTTTTCTCAGACCCAAATCAAGATGATCAAACAAAAAAACATTTGAATAAACACTCTATCATTGGTGGGATTAAGATCATCCAGCACAAAACCGATGAACATAAATATATCCAACCTGATCTCTAGACTTGCACACAACTTGATACGAGGCACTGAGTTTTTTGGATAACACAAGACATGCATTGATCAACCTCCCATGAGATCCACAACTCAAAATATCAACAAAAAATCTACACGTGAGTTGATGAACACAAAACTATCAATGCACTGTTTTCCTTGAATGTTTTCAATCTTTCCGCTGATAGGAGCAAATGATGACTTGTGGATCCAATCACTGACTAGGGTTTCCATCAATGAAAACACAAGAAAACATTTTTAGTGTATCTTTCCAACATTTCCATGATGCCCTATGTCAGGAAAATGTATCAAATCTGGAAATTTATGTGTATAGTGTGATTTTTTTATCTTGGTTGTGGTGTTTGAGTCTATCTCATATAATATTATTTTAAAAATGTGCTTAGGCATATTTGAATCCATTTACTAACTTATTTTGGTGGATTGATAAGTTTTGGAGACCTTTTTTTTTACTGTCCTATTTGGATAGAGTTGTCATAGTCATCTTTAGAGTCAAAAATTGACGGCTTTGAATACATGTATGTTGAAATCTCATGAATGAAAATTAGGGAAAGGTCTAAAATGATTGTACAGGATTATTTACACATACTTGTGGATTTAGGAAGGAAGAATGGGTTTGGGAATGTGAAGTTCATTGATGTGGTCTAAAAGGGGCCTAGTTGTGGAATTGGATAGTTTATTTTGAAAGTCCTTATGTTGAGATGTCTAAGTTGATGAATTGGTTTGGGTTAAACATTTTTGATGTTGCTAAGATGTTTTCAAGAATCAAGAAGTGGTCCAGTGCCTTAGTCACTATTTTGGTGTGTTGAAACAAGGATTTTGTGAAGGAAAAGAGAGTCCTAGTTGCAAGGACAACAAGATTTGATAGAGTTTCTATCAAGATGATTTTGGTTGATTGATTTTTTCTCCTGCATTGGATTGGTATGGTGTCAAAAATCATAAAGGTCTAGGTAGAGAAAGAGTTTGGTTTTTTTGTTTGTGTGGTTGCGTGTGTTGTGCAGGTTGAAGAGAGAATCTAATTGCCTAGGTGAGGTAAAGTGAAGTGGAAGCAAGGAGAGACATTTTTGTGAAGATGGATATTTTGAGAAGGAATTTGTAGGTAGCAGAGTTACAAAAGAAAGAAGCAAAAGAGAGGAAGAGAAAAGAGATGAGGAAAATAGAGAAAGAGGTTGCATAATTGAAGCAAGCCATAAAGAGAATAGAAGTTGAATTCCAAAGGGATATAGAAAATTTGTATAGGAAAGCATTCAATTAGCACTTAATAGTGAAAAGGAAAGTGGCATGGCCCATTAAAAAAGATATTCAAAAGGAGAAGAAGAAAAATGAAGATAAAAGAGGAAGAAGAGGAATTTGAGGATGCTGAAGAAGAATTCAAGGATGAAGATAAATGTATTGCATCCATTCCCAAGCATGAAGGTGAAAGAGTAACAAAGATGAAGGACCTAATTTCAAAGGGAAGAGATATTGAGTTGGTGTAAAGATTGGATGAAGAAATGATCAAGGATGAATTGGTCTTGGAGATTTGTAAAGAGTTGAAGAAATATGGAGGTATTGTGATAGATTCAATGTGTCATTTCTTTGGTATCCTAATGTTTTGGACAGGGAATAATTTTCAAATCAAGGTGTAGTAGATTGAAGAAGGACAAAAGGAGATTGGAACATTTCAGGGCATGAAGAAGCAGATTCAAAGAGACAAGATAAGATGGAAGCATGTTGGAATTGACCAACTCAAACCAAAGGTAAAGATGAAGGTTGCAGGGCATAAAATACTACATGGAGGAGCATTTGATGATCCAAGAGGACTTGGAAGATTTTATTTGGTCGGGAGAATGGTGTAGGTGGACCCTAACAGAGCATGCCTCAAGGAGCAAACTTCAAGTTTTTAAGTTAAAAATGTTGATAAAATGTTGTAATAATGTCTAAATGTCCAAATTAGACATATAATAGGTCATAGTTAAACATTTTGAAGTCATTGGGCATTAAATGTAAAAAATTGCAAAAATTGCCTAATTGTTGTCAAAGCAATATTACAAAATTGCAAAAAATGACAAATAGAGGAAGATCAAGGGTCAGGTAGTTGTAGATTTAGTTTTAGGCATTGTATCTAATTTATAAAGGCATTTGAATCCTCAAACACTTTGAGGAAAGTTGGGAGTTGATGTATGATGAAGATTATTAATGATTTTTTTTGTTATTCTGGTATTTTCCTATATTTTCATTTTTTTTCAGTCCATTGTATGACCATATTTGTGCAAGTATCCTTCCCTCCCCATTTTTATATTATATCCCTATGAATCCATTCTCATGTGTATTTGATTTCATTAAAATCTATTTAGAATTATGAAAGTTGTTGGCAATTTATCCCAAGCAGGTAAAACCCTCTTTTAGGGTAAACAATGAGATTGCAAAATTGTGTTTCTCCCATTTTAGCTAGTGGAATTTGATAATGTTTTGTGGTATGTAAGTTTGATGTGTAATTTAAAAGATCACCAAGTTGTAGAGTGTGAGGATGAGGTTTGGGGCAGTTTCCATGATGCCCTAAGTCGGGAAAATGTATAAAATATGGAAATATTTTGTACAGTGTGATTTTTTTATGAGTCTTGGTTGTGGTGTTTGAGTCCATATCATATAATATTGTTTTAAAAAGTTTCTTAGGTATATTTAAATCCATTTCCTAACTTATTTTGGTGGATTTATAAGTTTTGGAGACCATTTTTTTACTGTCCTATTTGGACAGAGTTGTCACGGTCATCTTTAGAGTCAGCAATTGATGGTTTTGAATACATGTATGTTTAAAGCTCATGAATGAAGATTGGGGAAAGGTATAAAATGAGTGTGCGAGATTATTTACACATGCTTGTGGCTTTAGTAAGGAAGAATGGGTTTGGCAATGTGAATTTACTCATTGATGTGGTCTAAAAGGGGATTAGTTGTGGAATTGGAAAGTTTATTTTGAAAGTCCTTATGTTGAGATGTTTAAGTTGATGAATTGGTTTAGGTTAAAAAAATTTAATGTTGCTAAGATGTTTTCAAGAATCGAGAAGTGGTTTAGTGCCTTAGTCACTATTTTGGTGTGTTGAAACAAGGATTTTGTGAAGGAAAAGAGAGTCCTAGTTGCAAGGACAACACGATTTGATAGATTTTTTTCAAGATGAGTATGGTTGATTGATTTTTTTTCCTGCATTGCATCAAAAACCCACTTGGTGTTTGTCCCAAAAAAATTTAAATGTAGAAGAGATGGAAGGGTTCAAGCTTGAAGATATAAGAGAGCCTTATAAAATGTAAGCAACATGGTGAATGGTCACGGCCATTAAGGGGTTTCAAACCCACAAAATAGTAAAGAAAAGTGAAAAGAGTCATTCTTCTTACATGTTTCCTTCATTGTTCTATCATGGGTCGAGCCCAAAATCAAATAATTTTTTTAGAAATAAAGAAATGCACAATGTATGGTCATGGCTTGTATGAAGGGAAACACACATATTTCATTCATTCTTCCCACAACAAAGGAAAAGACTCCATTATTTTGTTCAAAGAATGCTCAAATCAAGCTTATTTAAGAGGGAAATGCATAAGATTGAGAGCATAGAAAATTACCCAAGTTTTTGTGTGAAGAGAAACTCATCAAAGCCCACGAGTATGTCTTGCAAATACCCTGAATGGAGGTGTCCATGGAGGCCCAAGATAAAGAGAAAAATCATCAAAGAAACAAGGCACGAAAACTGAGTTAGAAAGCTATAGAGGCAGTAGCCTAGAGGCCTCAAAACCTTACAAAATGAAGTGTAAATGACCTAGAATGGTGAAGAAAAATTGTACCATTAAGTTGCAGAAGGGATTTGACACCAAGCAAGGAAGAATCAATAGGAAAATGCAAAAAATGGGCTTAAACCCTAGTTTCCATGGTGGCTCTACTAGCAACACAAGGGAAGACAATTGAGAGGGGGGGTGAATAAGTTGTCACATAAATTATACAAATTAAACTTATTGTTAGATCTGATAAATAAACATGAAAGTATAAACCATCACCACATAAAAAAACACATAACACCAAGATTTTTTATGTGGAAACCCTGTTAGGGGAAAAGCCACGGTGGAGGTTAGTATTCCAACACACTGCCTAGAGCTCACTGCTCAAATAAAAAAGGTTTACTACCCAAAATAAGACTCACTATCTTACAGTAACATTTGGATTACATCTGGAAGATTTTGAACTGAAAAAATAGTATCTTCTAATGTTTGTTTATAGTTCTGGTTAAGCACATAAACTCTTCTTCACACTTTACTTTTTCCTTCGAAAGATTAAAACATTATTCACACTTAACACACAATATACATCACACACCCCACCATCAAATGGTATAAATAATTGATCATATATATTTGTAACTAGGGATAACATCAACTACATGTCGGCCCAACAAAATATGAAATGTGTACAAACTGTTGGGCCAAAACAATAAACAATTTATCAATGCGAACCAAACAATGTCAGCCAAAACATAGTAAGAACCCAAAACAACATCCTCAAATATGAAAAACCTTCAAAAATTATGCCTCAAAGATCCACAACACGCTACAATCACCTTGTCGGCCATGATCATGAAAAACATGAACTCACAGAAGAAAATCACCAATCGTGAGCACACAATCAATGCAAACTAAAAACATAGATAGAGCACAATCTAAAAACATCCACAAGCATCATGAATCACCATGGAAGCATCCACAATAACTCAAATTACTAGAATCACATCATCTTCTTTTATGAACACCAACTAGAGCAACAAAACAATTGTTAGAATAC
This sequence comes from Sequoia sempervirens, assembly GCA_007258455.2. NCBI lineage: Eukaryota > Viridiplantae > Streptophyta > Pinopsida > Cupressales > Cupressaceae > Sequoia > Sequoia sempervirens. The sequence continues at coordinate 4,667 of VDFB02184754.1, read as the reverse complement.
AAATACTCATAGCTCAATCAAATCTTCATGCGAACCTCTGAAACTTCATGTGGATAAACTAGATATACCTGTCAAAAAACCCTTTAATCCACAACCTCTTATCATCAATATACTAAGTTAGCCACCATACTAAACTTCATTGCATCACCAACAACTTGCAACTTATTTTATTACAATTTTCTCAATATCCTCGACATATACAACCTTAAAGACATTAATGGCAATAGTGTTGACATCAATGACAACCACATATCAGCAATATCCAACATTCTCCCCCTTTGGAATTGATGGAAACACATGATTTGAAAAACACCATCAACGATACTTCTCTTAGCACTTTCCCCCCTTATATTTTTACTCTTTTTCTCCTTAACTCTTTCATAGTTTTTCACATGACTCTTCTCCCCCTTTGACATCAATGAAAAATATACACATTATCTTTCTCCACACAAGCTCTGAACCATATTTTTGAACATATTACCACTCCCCCTGAGTAGCAACTACCACAACATCAATTCAAATCACAAGATATGACTATGGAATGCATGGACTGATGTAAGCCAATGCATCTTAATTCTGATTAGAAGGGGTGATCACCCCTAGCTTCCCTCTAAGATACTTAAAACCATCCTTAGGCTTGGGCTTGGTAAAGATATCTTCAATTTTTTCCTTAGTGGGCACATACTCCAATTTGACTTCCTTTTCACTCACCTTCTCTCTCAAAAAGTGAAACTTGATGGATATATGCTTGGTTTTTGAATGCAGCACTAGATTCTTAGAAATGTTAATTGCACTTGAATTATCACAGAATATAGCAATAGGTTCATCATACACAACTCTGAAATCTTTCAACATCTACTTCATCCATAATACTTGAGTACAATTGTTAGTAGCAACAATGTAGTTTTCCTTTGCAAGATAAAGAAATGGCATTTTGCTTCTTACTTAACCATGAAATCAACTTCTTTCCCAAGAAAAATGCACCACCACTAGTACTCTTTTGTCATTCACATCTCTTTCCCAATCAACATCAATAAAACACTCAAAGTAAGGTCATCTTCTTTAGGATACCGTGCAGGAGCACCTGGCAAAGTTTTGCTTTATTGAAGTTTTTGTTGGTAGTCCAATTTTTGTTGTGTTAAGTTGAGGTCATGTGGACCATCTTGTTTGGTTGTTGTTGTTTTTGTATAAAACTTGATCTAGCCATGATCCATGGATTGGGAGGTGGCAATCATGAGTTGGTTTTGAAGCCCAACTTGTCATCCTTACCAATCTAGCCAAGGTGTTTGAAAACACATGAGGTTTTATAATTTGAATCTTTAGGTCATCTTTGATTTCGATGAAAGCACCTAGGTTGTTGTGGAGGCATATTTAGGGCATAGCACGACCTTTTGGTTGGTTAGAAGAGTTTTTGTATGGACTGTGTTTTGAGAAATTGGAAAAAACAGCGTTGAGGAGGCAGTTTTCTTGTGTTTTTGTGTTGAAACTGATCTTTAATGGCGTGATTATGTTATTTTACTATGTGTAGTATGTAGTGTGAGGCTTAACAATCTTGGGAAGCTTTTATTTTTGCTTTTGTAGTGTGTTTTTAACTTGCACTTGTAAATACTCTGATTTTCTATGTTTTCTGGCCTGAATCAAATAGTCTTGAAAAGATGGAGGCTTAGAGCACCTTCCCACCATACAATTTGTACGGCCTCTTGCGAAATGTTCCCTACCTCCATGCTTGTAAATATGGTTGTAGATAGGGTTTCTGTGAGTTCTTTGGTGGCTAGCAAATGGATGCCCTAGGCGAGCCAGAGCAGGCCCGGTTGGGGCAGTCTTGAAGAAAAAGTTCCATATTTTGCAAAGGAACAAAGATCTGAGTGAAATTATTTTTGTATAATTTAAAGGAAGGTCTTAGGCATGCTTGGGGGTCAGGAAAGAGTTTTGGCAGTTCATCTTGTGAGAGCATTCTTTGACAGTCTCCAATCAGCCCTGTGAAATTTAGAAACCCTAGGGTTCTTGTGCATTTTTGTGTCTGGACAGTATACAGCCTGAGCAGGCTTGAGACCCCAAGATTCTTGGAGGTGAGGGTAGGGGAAACATCATTCCTAAGCCAAGAACCTAGATCCTTGGTGGGTTTAGAAGGAAGAAGCATCAAACCCCTGTTTTAGTGACCTAATTGGGGGCTCAAGGCTACTAGCCTTTCAAGCCCTAGGAAGGAACCTCAAGGAAGCGATGGAGAGTTGGAAGATTGTGGTTGCACAAGGACCTTAGATTGGTCATTTTTGAAGTTCTTGAAACATTTTTGAACCCCTGCAAGAGCCTTGAAGAAGTTTGAGGTTATTAGGCCTTTAGGGCAGATTAAGGGCCAAAGAAGAGAACATGGTGAAGCACCAAGATTTGCTTGGAAAAAGGACAACAAGTGGATAGAAGAGGGATTGGTCAGTCAACTAGGGGTTCCTAGGTAGAAGCAAGGACCTATAGGTTAGCTTGGTGGAGCAAGGTGCCAAGGGGGTCTATTGAGGAAAGGCCAAGAGTAGGAATTAGCGAGTGATTCCTTCAATCCCAATCCCTATCAGATTGGTATCAGAGCAGTGAAAGATTTGGGAAAGAAATATTGCATGTCAGACATTGAATCAAGTGATTCTTCCACCATGGTGACCAATTCAGAATTGGCAAAGATGGTTGAAGAGCAAGAAGAAGACAATAAGCAGTTGAGGGAAAGAATAGCCCAACTGGAGACATTAGTAAGAAGTGCACAGTTTGAGGGAAGGATTCCAAAAGAAGAAGAGATAGCAGAGGAGGATAAGACCCCTATACCTAATCTTGTTTTGAAGGAGGAGCCTTTCTTGAAGGCATTGAAATCCTTGAGTGGAAAAGCACTTGAAGGCATACCACTGTTCAGTGGAAAGATGGAACCTGACCTAGTCATGGACTGGATAGAAGGCATGGAGAATCACTTTGAGTGTGATGGAGTCACTAAAGCTCAGAAGGTGAAGGTTGCTAAGTCAAGATTGAGAGGATCAGCCTTGACATGGTGGAAGTTCATTTAGAATGAAAGGGAGAAAGAAGGAAAACAACCCATAACAACTTGGAAAGGAATGGTTGCTAAAGTGAAAGAAGCCTACATGCCAGATGATTATGAGATCTAATTGCACAAGAAGAGGAAAAGCATAAGGCAGAAAGACCAAGATGTCAACACTTACACTGAGGAGTTTCAAAAACTTTGTATGAGGTCTAATGTGACAGAGGATGAGAGCCTCAAAGTGGCTAGGTATCTCAATGGTTTGAAGTGGAATATCCAAGAGGAAATGGCCTTACTAAGCCCCAAGATAGTACACCAATGTTATCAATTGGCTATCAAGATAGAGGAAAGGAACAAGAGGAGGCAAGATCAGTCTTCTAGGGGCAGAGGCAAAGGCATATATCAAAGAGATCAAAGAGGACAGCGTGGTGGTTACCAAGGAAGAGGTAGTGACCAAAGAAACCAAGGAGAATCAAAACTCACTGAGCATTGAGGTGAAACATATTCAAGAGGAGGATTTAATAGAGGAAGAGGACCTCAAGGAGGTTCAAATAGAGGAAGATAACCTCAAGGAGGTTCAAATAGAGGAAGAGGAGCAGGCAGAAGTAACTCTTACTTTGCCACCATGAAGTGTTATCATTGCAATCAAATGGGACATCCAGCTTATAGGTGCCCGGAGAAAGCTTCTTCATCAAGCAATGAAAAGAGAGTGGCCTATGCACAAGAGGACACCATGAGTCCTAAGGCAACTGAGATCAGCCATATAGAATCTAAAATTGGAGAGAGTCTGATGTTTAATAGAGTACTGATTAGACAACCAGTCAAGAGGAACCTAAGCAAAGAAGAGCTCTTTTTAGAGTAAGGTGCAAAATACTTGGTAAAGTATGCAAGGTCATTGTAGATTCTAGTTCTACAGATAATATAATCTTAGAGGAGGTAGTAACTAAACTAAAATTGTAGAAGGTACCTCATGCTAACCCCTACAAGGTCACCCTCAATAAAGGAAGAGTGTTTTGGTGAATGAGCAAGTAACAGTGGAATTTTCAATTGGAGGCTATAAAGACAAGCTGGTTTGTGATGTATTACCCATGGATGCATGCCATCTACTACTGGGCAGACCATGGAAATATGACAGAAGTGCCATTTATGATGGGAAGGAGAACACCATTTCATTCAAGAAGGATGGAAGAACCTTCAAGCTGCAGTCATTGATAGAGGAAGATGAGGGACAGTCAAAGGTACCTAACATCATGTTGAGCAGTGGTAAGGAGTTCATTAAGGATCTACACCAAGGGAATGAAGGGTATGTGATCATGATGCAGCCCAAAGAGGAGGAAAAGTCTGAAAGGACAGTCTTACTAGAAGCAGTCCAAAGGTTGCTTGATAGATACAAGAGTATAGTCAGTGATGGAACACCTGCAACTCTACCACCAAAGAGAGAAATAAGTCATCAAATTGACTTCATACCTGGAGCCTCATTGCCTAACAAAGTAGCATACAAGCTCACTCCTGAGCAGAACCTAGAGGTGGCTAGGCAAGTGGAAGAATTGTTGAATCAAGGTCTAATTCAAAAGAGCATCAGCCCATGTGCAGTCCCGGTGGTTTTGGCAACTAAGAAAGGAGGTAAGTGGAGACTTTGTACTGATTCTAGAGCAAT
>VDFB02184752.1:0-16703 GCA_007258455.2 Sequoia sempervirens | reverse complement strand
AATTGATCTTTGACCCAAAGGTTCTCCACTATTAAAAAGACATGGTACCAACAATATATTTCACCCAGAAAGCATAAAATATTTTGGTACACATCAAAATATTTCATACATTATTAGTAACATGATAAATATGGTTTGTTTATAGAACTCTATTTAGAAACTAAATATCTTTGAAATGAGTGACTTGTAACTTGAACATATATAAGGTTTTATCTGGCATAAAACATGGAGGAAAAAATAAGTGTTCAATATGAGGACCTACCTTTTGGACATATCCTTCAATGTATCACAACATATTATTTGAATATAAGTAATGGGTAAGATCTGGTACAAATCCAAACTGATCACAAACATTTATCAAGGGATGAGCATCTAGTAGTCTTGCTTCCATAAGAAATTTCTTTGTCTTTTCAGCATCATAGAAGTTTGAATCTTTGGTTACATGTTCCACCTCCTTGATTTGTCCAGTTTTGGCTATTGCTTCAATGTATTTGAAGTGAATGTCGGGATCCTCACTGCCAATGAAATTGAAAATACAATTTACAATATAAGTATAGGGTTCCCAAGCTACTACAAAATTACCTCCTCAAATAGATCAATGAATATCAATGAAAAAATGATACAAGTGACAATCCAAAGTAAAATCACCTGGATCTCACATATGCACCCAAGAAGAAATATAGCCCTCCATAAGACTTGAATTGTTCAAACAACTTGATGCATGAATGTATGCCCAATTGTTCAGAATATTCCTTGGTAGCCTATGTGACATGAAAGAAGTTAACATAAAAAATAAGAGAGCAATTTTCAATTCCATCTAGAGCCAACATTATTAATTTGAAATAAATAAAAGATGCACAATTTTTACTTGGACAATTATTTGTAGATTTCCCCTTAGGTTGACAAGAAGGAGATATTTCATGCACTCCAATGCCCACTCTCTAGAAAGGGTCCCAAAGAACTCAACAAGGGCTTGATAAATACTATAATCAGTAAGGGAATTGGTAGTTTGTATTTAATTTCAAGATCACATCATGTTTCAGAGACCTATGGCTCGATAGAATGGGTGTTGACAATGACACATTTAATATCGAGCAACTCTGTATAGTGTTGTACTCAAAATTTACAATATTAGTGATGAAAAAAATATTTCCTAAGAAACCATTTGACATAAGGAAATATGTAGCAAATTTAAAGATTTCTACAACAATTAACATAAAAAATGCTTCATACTCGACATCAAATCTAAGTTAAAGCCTAAATGCATCTCAATGAATCACCTACCTGAAGCACATGCATATATAAACCAGCTTTCTCACACAATTGTGCAATATGAGGATGATCATAGTGACTGGAAATTCCATTTTCCAAGATTGCATCAGCAACGTTGGGGAAAGTGACCAAATCAATAAAGCTAAAATCACAATAATTTCTACAATCAATAATGTATAAATAGCTCATTTTTACTCTTGTTGGACTTTGCATGTAAGCATGTTTTAAACTAGGTCTAATAAAATTTAAAAGTTAGTTGCTTCATGATCATATGAACATTTATCAGTGGACGAGCATTTGTAAGTCTTGCTTCAATAAGAAAGTTCTTTGTCTTTTCAACATCATAGAAGTTTGACTCTCTGGTTACACGTTCCAACTCCTTGATTTGTCCAGTTTTGGTTGATGCTTCAATGTATTTGAAGTGAATTTCAGGATCCTCACTGCCAATGATATTGAAGATATAGTTTACCATATAAGTACAAGGTTCACAAGCTACTAAAAAATTACCTGTTCAAATAGATCAATGAATATTAGTGACAAAATGATACAAGCGACAATCCAAAGACAAATCACCTGGAGCTCAAATATGCACCCAAGAAGAAATATAGCCCTTCATAAGACTTGAACTGTTCAAACAACTTGATGCATGAATCTACACCCAATTATTTAGGATATTCCTTGGAAGCCTGTGTGACATGAAAGAAGTTAACATCAAAAATAAGAGAGCAATTGTCAATGTCATCTAGAGCCAACATTATTAATTTGAAATAAATAAAAGGTGCACAATTTTTACTTGGACAATTATTTGGATATTTCCCATCAAGTTGACAAGAAGGAGATCTTTCATGCACTCCAACGCCTATTCTCTAGAAAGGGTCTGAAAGAAATCAACAAGGGCCATCATCATTAGGCCAATTGGAATCTTCTCTTGAGCATCCATTCTAAGAATTTGACACAAGGAAAAATAGGTTCTCTTTAAATATATTTGAAAATATTCTACAGGAAATGGCTCAATGCGGGAAGAGGAGATAGTTATTCTTCTATTATTTTCACCCTTCCTCATATGCATATGGAGTTCATCACTCCTATAAGTTTTCCTCAACCTATTGTACTCCTCCTCACTTTTCTACAAGTTGATTTTAGCAAGGGCTTGTTCATTCAAGTTGAAACACTCTACAATGGTAGACTTGGTTAATACCACTAGCGGTGAACCATTTGTCATCCTTACGGTTCTGGTGGTTGGATGATAGTTTTGTGCCAATACTCTAATGAATTAAACATCTATAAAGACATTTGGGACTACCATATTGGCTAGGTCTAGAGTCCAAGGGTTCGACATTGGGATTTTTCCATCGCTTTTATAATAAAACTACCAAAACAAATCCCACCTAGAGATGGGAATGATTGCATCCCAACACTTGTGAGCTATGTCTCTAAACACTTTCTTAAATCCTCTATCTATTGAATTAGGTAAAATGTCTAGTATGGATTGTTGCAAAGGCCTTTTCTTCACCTTGGGTTCTTCCTTCTTACTCATAGCTTCACTCTTCTTAGGTGGCATGGTGTAAAATTTTTACTTCCTTTTGAATTTTCTAAACCCTTAATTGTATACCCTAGTCGACCAAATGCATTAGAATTGCTTATGAAGAGTGTCCATGCATTTATCTACTGATATAGTTGTTGTAGAGATTTTCTTCCTCGAACACCTTAGCTTCAGCCACAACAATCCTTTTGCAAATGATTACAGAAAATGACATTGAATTCCAAATATAATTTCTTATAACCCAGTCATATCAAAATTAATGTCTACTTCATTTAAAATATTTCATAATTAGTGCCAATTTTTATTTTGAATATATGTTGTTGATCTTAGAAGATCAAATGGTTCATGATAATCAAATAATTACTATCATAGTTGACATAAATTATTTTTCCAACCTGTACTACATTACCACTGTCACTTCTCTTAACTGTTGTGGGATGGTGATGTCATGCAATATACTCATTTTGGCTATTCCACTATATCGCAAGATTTATTTATGCTGTCACTTTTCTACTGCAAGATTGTGTGTTGGAAACACAAGGGAAGACAATTGAGAGGGGGGGTGAATCAGTTGTCACTGAATTTCAAACTTATTAAACTTATTAATCCTTATTCTCAGATCTGATCAATATCAATGAAAGCATGAATCAACAACACATCATAAACACACATAACACCAATATTTTTACGTGGAAACCCTGTTAGGAGAAAAACCATGGTGGAGGTCAATCCATAATATTATACCCTGTTAAAATTATAAGAAGAATAAATGGGGAATGCACATGCATTTAGGCACACTGCTCAATTACAAAGGAAGACACGTCTTACAGAAAGATTTAGATTACAACCATCCAAATTTTGAACTAAGAAAATAACATCTGATAATGCCTGATTACAGTTCTGGTTAAGCACATTAACACTTCTTCACTCTTCTTCACTTTTCTTCACACTTTGCTCTACCTTTGAATGATTTGAGCAATATTCGCACACACACATAGAAGTACACCCTTGCACACTTCAATTTGAATAAACAATCACTCTTATATATCTGCAACATGAAATTACATTCACTACAAGTTTGCCACAAAGAAATAATAAAATGAATATAAACTGCTGGGTCTAAAACATGATAATTTTCAATGTGAATCAAATCCAAGGTCAACCACAACATAGTGAAGACCCAAATCAAAATTTAAACATGAAAACACTTCAATTAATTCTCCCCTCCCTCAAAGATCCAATAACACGCCCCAACACCCAGATCGCCAAGAACAAGAAAAACATGAACACACAAGAGAAAATCGCCATCCATGAGCACAACGATCAATGTGGATGTGCAACAAATATAGAGCATGATATAGAAGCATCCAAAAAATTATGAAACATCAGAGAAACATCCACAACAAATGAACTAACTGGAATCACATAATCTTCAATCATAAACACCAACTGAAGCAACATAAAAACTATCAGAATGTAAATCTTCATAACTCGATCAAATCTTCACGCGAATCTCTGAAACTCAACATGGATAAACTAGATACACTAAAAAAAAATCCATTTAGTCCACAACCTCTTATCAACAATGTACGAAACTCACCAATAGAAAGAACATCACTTCACCATTGACAACCTGCAACTCATTTATTACAATTTTCTCAATATCCTTGACATATATAGCTTCAAATGTACTAATGCTAATAGAGTTGACACCAATGACAACCACATATTAGCAACACAATCACAATATCCAACAATCTCCCCCTTTGGAATTGATGGCAACACATGATGTGAAAAACACCATCAACACAACTATCTCTTAACACTTACTCTCCCTTAGGTTCTGACTCTTTTTCTCCTCAACTCTTTCACATGATCTTCTCCCCACAAGGCTCTTTTCCCCAGATAATCACCGATTTTTCACATTACTCTTCTCCCCCTTTGACATCAATGACAAATATCTATAAGCTCTAAACCACATATCTAAATTTTTGAACCATCTAACTACTCCCCCTGAGTAGCAGCCACCACAACATCAATCTGAAACAAGATATGATTATGAGATGTACGGACTGATGCAATGCAATGCATCCTTAGATCTGATTAGGATGGGTAATTTCTAATCTCCCTTTGAGATACCAAAAGTATCTCAGGGCAATGAATTTATAAAGATATCTGCAATCTACTCCTTAGCAGGCACATACTCCAATTTGACTTCCTTTTCACTTACCTTTTCTCTCAAAAAGTGAAACTTGATAGATATATTCTTGGTTTTTGAATGTAGCACCAAATTATTAGAAATATTAATGGAAATTGAATTATCATAGAATATAGCAATAGCCCATATACAACTCGATATCTTCAAGATTCCGCTTCATCCATAATACTTGAGTATAATTATAGCAACAATGTATTCAGCCTCTACAGTAGATAAAGAAATGACATTCTACTTTTTACTTAACCATGAGATTAGCTTCTTACCCAAGAAAAATGCACCACCTCTAGTACTTTTTTTGTCATTGACATCTCCTTCCCAATCAACATCAATAAAGGAATTCAAAGTAAGATCATCATCTTTAGCATACCATACTAAAGTCAATTGTCTCTCTTCCAAGGATCTAAAATTTTCACAAGGCCACATGAGACTTTTAGACTGGTTTGAAATCTAGTAACAATAAATACAACATTTATGATATTAGGTCTAGTTTGAATCAAATACATCAATCAACCAATCATTGATCTATATCTAGTCCAATTTTCCTTCAGAGAATCATCTTCTATAGTGAACTTGTATCTGGTCACTGTGGGTGTACCAACTGGATTTGAATCTTCCATACTAAACTTCTTCAACAATTCCTTCACATACTTGACCGAGATAAAACTCCTTTATCTAACCCGAGCACGGTAATCCCAAAATAATTTCTATCTCACCAATCAATATATCTCAAACCCACTCTTCATCTCATTAGAAAACTTCATGCACAAACCATCATCTCCTCCAAAAATGATATCATCAACAAAACTTCCACAATCAAATCTTTTATCATCATTCTTGAAATACAACACTATCGTACAGTATTCTTTGTTAAATCCAAGTCAATATTTGTCCAATCCGATATACCATATGCTCTAGGGGCTTGGGTTAAGTCTATAGTGCTTTCAACCAAAACCATATCTCCCTTTATCGCTAGCTGAACGCACGTTTCTAACATACACTTCTTCTTCCACCATGCATTTAGAAGCACTTGACATCCATCTGATAAACCTTGTAATCTTTGTAAGAAACATAAGCAAGAAACAATCTCATAGCTTCAATTCTAGCAATAGGAGCAAAGGTCTCTTCAAAATAAATTCCTTCCATCCGTGAATATCCCTTACACACCAATCTCGCTTTGTTTCTAACCACTTCGCCTTGCTCATTTAGTTTATTTCTAAAGACCCATTTAGTTCTAATGAAATTTTTATCCTTAGGTCTAGGAACAAGAATCCATGTATCATTCTTCTCAATTTGTTGTAGCTTTTCTTTCATTGCTTGCCACTAGTAGATTCTACCAGAAACGAAGAAATATTCTTCCTGTAATTTTTCTTCTAGTCCGACACTTTTACCTTATCACCTATAATTTGATCTTCCAAATGATTCAATCTTACATACCTCTGAGTCTTCTTAGGTTTTTCTTCAACTTCAGGCTCTTGTGTTCTCTCTTCTGCAACTTCACTGGTTTCTTCTTCCTCTTGGATCCTCTTTGAATCATCGAAATGATTTGCACTTGATTTGAGGTCTGACCTTTGTTTGTATTGTCATTCTGATCATCAGAATCATATCCATAGGTTCTAGATGGTCTAGCAGTGTCTTCATCAACCTTAACTTTTGCACTTTCAACCATTTTCTTCAATCTCTTATTGTAACACCAATAGGCCTTTCTTTTAGTAGAATAACCCAAAAATATTCCTTCATCACTCCTAGCATCAAACTTTCTTATATCTTCATCTCTTCTGATATAGCATCTACTCCTAAATATTTTGAAGTATCTAACAGTAGACTTAAGACCAATCCATAGCTCAAAAAGGGTCTTACCAGTATCACCTTTGATTTGTAAATTTCAAGTATTATTATACAAAGATACTCATAGCTTCTCCAATAGATACAAGGTATTTCTTCCAATACTATAGTTCTAGCATCTTAACTGTTATGTTCTTTCCTCTCAACTCCATTTTGTCAGGGTCCAGCAGATAATTGTCTCTCATTCGTTCTTCGCTAAAAAGAATTAAACTCACCCGTATGAATTCACCACCTCATTTGATCCCGTATATTTAATCTTCAGATCACTGCCCCAACCATAGCCTTAAATATCTTGAAAATTTCTAGCTCGTGATTTCTCCCTTAAGAAAGAAATGCCCACATCATTTTTTGAATAATCATCAATAATAAACATCAAACACCGTGAACCTGTAAAATTTTGATTCTAGAGGGACCACAATCAATATGCACAAGCTCCAACAATTCATTTTAACAATGTTGTTTGCTCTGAAATAAAATTATAGTTTTCTTTCCCAACTGACATTCCTTGCAAATGGCATTAGTAGGTTCTACCAACTTAGGTAGATCTCTCACAACCTTAGTAGAACTTATCTTGACAATGTTATCAAAGTTAAAATGACACATTATCCTATGCCACAACCAACTTTCATCAACTTGAGCAATCAAACAACTTTTACTAGCAACATTCAGATGAAAGATATTACCTCTTGCTTTTGTACTTGATGCAATCACATTTCTAGAACATCCCAATATTCTGCACTCTTCTCCTTGAACTAAAGATTGTAACCCTTATCAACCATTTGTCCGACACTTAAAAGATTATGCTTCAAACCTTCCACATACAATACATCATCAGTATTGTTCTTACCATCAAGAGAAATGCATCCTCTCCCACATATCACACTAGCTATGTTATCACCAAATCTCACAACACCACCATCATACTTTTCCAAGCTCACAAACTTACTTTTTATCTTTCATCACATGATGAACATCCACTATCAATCACCCATTCATCTTTCTCTTCAACTCAAGCATCTAGCTTTGGTCCACATTTGCCCAACTAGCAACGAGATGTTATTGATTATTTTTCTTGATAGCAATAAATACCCATTCATCTTCACCTTTATCAGATTCATCATCTGTTACACCTTCATCAGCAGCATAGTAACACTTCTTTTGAAATTTATGCTTGTTATGTCTTGGTTTAGAATCTCTTTTTGGACACCTTGATGCAAAATGACCTATCTTATTGCAAGAAAAACATTTAAGAGGAAATTTTCCTTCATACTTACCTTTTCCTCTCGGTACTCTTTTGACAATAAGTGCTTCCAGCTCTTCCAGCTCTCTTTCTTCTTCTTCAATCTGTATGATTTCATCCTCATATTTGAATGTCTTTCTAGATGAACTTCACTTGACTATATCTTTGTCTATCTTTTCATAAGTAGTAGCCTTAAATGCAGATTCAACCTTAGAAGGGTATCACCAAATTTTGTCAACTCAAAAGTAGTTAGCTTACCAAATCCAACATATCTCTAGTACATTTGTTATAGTTCAAGCCTCTAATAGCACTAGCTTTGACTCTATAAGCAGCAAGAAAAATATCTAAGCACTTTAGCAACAATCTGAGATTTTTCTATCTTTCCACCAGCACATCTAATACCACACAAGTTCATTCACTCTTTGCATGAAAGTATCAATGTTCTCATCATCACCCATTCTCAACCTTTCATATTTCCCTTTCAAACTCTACAACTTAGCAATCTTCACATTAGCATTACCTTCATACAAAGTTTCCAACTTTTTCCAGATCTCAAGCAGCCTTCATCCATAACATTTGTCATCTCAAGATCGCTAAAGCACCTGGGTCAATGCTTCCTTAGCCTTGATACTATACTCAACATAAGTACCATTCGGTGGAATAACATATCTATTACTTGTAATGTTCCAGTAGGGTTCACCACTGCATCTCAGATGGAACTCCATTTGAGTCTTCCACACAAAGAATAATTGTTCCATCAAACTTACACTATCCTCTAGTATGTCGCCATCCCAGATCACCCCAAGCTATTAAACTTCTTCCAAGGAACTTGTCTAATACCACCAAGGAAACCTAGAGGTGGGTGAATGAAGCAACCAAATTTCAAACCATTAAACTATTAATCCTTATTCTCAAATCTGATCAATATCAATGAAAGAACGAATCAACAACACATCAGAAACACACATAACACCAAGATTTTATACAAAGCCTCTATTAGGAAAAAAAACCATGGTGGAGGTCAATCACAAGATTATACCCCTAATAAAAGTATGTATAATAAAATGGGAATGGGTTATGCATTAAGACACATTGCCTAGAGCTCATCGCTCAATTAAGTAAAGAAGACACCTCTTTATAGAAAGATTGATTACAACGTATCGATTTTGAAATCGAAAATAGTATCTCATGCACCGGACATAGCTATTAAGTACATGAACACTTCTTCACTTTTCTTCACACTGTCACCCTTGAATGGATTTGAAATAATATTCATACACACACATAAAGCACCTGTACAATTCAATTAAATAAACAATCACTCTTATATCCGCAACATGAAATTACATTCGCTATAAGTTAGCCACAAAGAAATAATAAAATGAATACAAGTTGTCGACCCAAAACAATAGATAATTTTCAATGAGAATCAGCCAAGGTTGACCACAACATAGTGAATACCCAAATAAACAATTTCAATATGAAAACACTTCAATTAATTTCTCCCCGAAGATCCACAACACGCCTCAACACCTTGTCAGCCAAGAACAAGAAAAACATAAACACGCAAGAGAAAATCGCCATCCACGAGCACAAAAATCAATGTGGACGTGCAACAAAGATAGAGAATGATCTAGAAGCATCCACAAAAATTATGAAACATCAGAGAAGCATCCACAACAACTGAACTAACTGGAATCACATAATCTTCAATCAAAAACACCAATTGAAGCAACAAAAAAATTGTTAGAATGTAAATATTCATAACTCGATCAAATCTTCACGCATATCTCTGAAACTCAACGTGGATAAACTAGATACACTTAGCAACAATCCCTTTAGTCCACAACCTTTGATCAATAATGTACGAAACTCACCGACAGATAGAACATCACTTCACCACTGACAACCTGCAACTCATTTATTACAATTTTCTCAATATCCTCGACATATACAACTTCAAATGCACTAATGCTAATAGTGTTAACATCAATGACCACATATCAGTAACACAATCACAATGTCCAACACTACGGTCCTCATGCCACCATACCACACACTTCTTTTATGTTGAAGTTTATTCATTGCGGGACGACAGGTTATACATCCTTATACTACCATACTGCAAGTCCCTTTTAATTTTAAAATATGTTTATTACAGGGTGGTGGGTTATATAACTTTATACCACCATACTGCACATTTCTTCTTTACAAATTATTGATTGTGGGATAGCGGGTTACATAACTTAGCACCACCATACCACATGTCATTTTAATGTCATTTTTTGTTGATTGTGGGACAACGGGTTATCTTTGATAGTTAAGTTGAGATCACCATACTACAAGACACTACTTGTTGTAGGGTAGCGATATACTTCTATACTTAAGAGACTTGTCACCGCCATCCTGCTCACATCTTTTATGACCGTCACAATATAGCAATATATGATTACAACTTATTTTATACCCTTCCATAATGTCGAGGGACCTTATAAATAAACAACTACTCCCACAGGGGTGCGGTAATGGATTTTTATGAATGTAAAAGTGCTAGACACATCTTATTTTTAAGCATATATGATGATTTCTTTAATCTTTGCAAATGTATGGGGCTTTTCAGTGTCATTTAGACCTAATGTTAACATATCTATATGTATTATCAAATCACATATGTTCATTATTGTTTCCTTCACACAAGCATATTCAATGCATGTGGAGGCTAGAAGCTGTATTACAAACTAAAGCTATCCAAATATTAGAGAAATGACTACAATTGATTACCAATATTTTAAAGAGTTGTTTACTTTCAAAGGTATCTTGTTGCATTATTTGATACATTTAGACCTTGCTTGCTTCTTTTCATATTTAACAGTTCTAGAGAAGTTAGAAAAGTCTAGCATCTAGAAAACATATAGGAAATACAAGAAATTATATTCTAAATAAACCAAATTAATTTCAACCAAAATAATAAAACTAAGAAGAATGATTGAACCTAACTTTAAATGCACTTCAAATTAGCAGTGAACATCTTAGGTTTTGTATACAATGTACGAGCAGAATAATAATGATTACATTAAAAAATGTATCAGTAAAACAATAGTGAATAAGCACACCTATACTCAGATCTTTATTACATTCAATAATAAATTACACCATACATATAACCAAATTTTTGGTGACAAGCTTACAAGTTAAGGTGACAGGCTAGTTAAGGTGACAAAACATCATCATAATCATCTGCATTGCCAGCAAGATCAGAATCCCAATCACTCATGTTTGCATCTGCTTGATTTTCTTCCTCATCCTCATCTATGACATGCAATACATTCTCTCTCCCAATCTCTTTTTTGGTAATCAAAATCTCTTCAAACAAGTTCCATCATCATCTTCATCCACTTCTTCGAATGTTTCTTGTAAATTAACATATTGACCATCAATCATTATATCAAAAACTTCCATAAATTTTAGTTTTGAATGAGACTTTTTTTGAATGACATACAGCCATCTTGGGATTCTTACATCATAAATTATAAATGATTGGTTAATTTGAAGAGGGGAAACATATGGTTCATCCATCTCCAATAAAAATTGTCATGTATTTGCGCATACAAATCCATACTCATCAAATTGTACTGCAGATGGTCAGATCCACTTACATTCTAATAATATAGGACTATTTTCACACCTGAAACCTACACATTCAAAGATATAGGAAAGGTTGTGCCATTTGTGATCCCACAATACTGATTTACAATTTTTGGCCAAACTGGACACTGAACTGATTTTTTCTAACTAAATCTTCACTTTCAGACACCTATAGCGGCTAAACCATGAGGAAATTGAAGATGATGCAAACTAGTGATTTGTGACATTTTTTCTGTAGATTCTAAATATATTTTTCAAAAATTTGGAATCAGATTGCACTTCTTTTCCATCTCCTTCGAAAACTAGTTTTTTCAAGAAATACCATTTTTAAGGAGTGACGCTATCATATAAATATAATATTTTTTCCATGAAGGATAAAATTCTATTTTTTTCAAATTTAGATTTGTAAATAAGATATCTAGTGCTTCCAATTGGTTTCATAGTGTTTTATTTAATATTTTTTCCCTAATCAAGTTTTGAAGTCAAACCAATTATAATTTAGACATAGGCGAACCGTATAACACAACTTTTTTCGTATGTATCAAAGTTCAAATTTTTTTTTTTGTTGGATCAAGGACTTCAATAACTGGTGCATTGATATTTTTCAAATTTTTTTTGATAATATTCTATTTTTTCACATGTTCGTAATATAGAGCTTGATTTTAGTGAAAAACCTAAATTCACAAGAAATAAAAAAATTAATATAATGATAAAATTAAATTTATTTAAAATTATACTTTTTGGTAAGCTTATAATAAGGACTACATACAAAAAAATAAAATTAAATGAATTCATTTTATCCCCCAAAAGGTAAATCAAAAGTGGTTTTTTATGAACATTTTGATAGGTGTAAAGGAGACTCCATTATAGCTATGGTTTAAAACTAGCGGGATTCTATCCAAGGGGGTTTGATCTAAGGTGGTTTGAACAAACCCTCTTCAATTGGAATCCTTCAAATGGAACTTTTTAAGGCTTAAATCATTATATTTTCTAAAAATATGTGATTTCAGCAAAAAATAGAATCTCCCAGAAATTGTAAACTAGCCTTAGTCAAACCCTGCATTAGTGTTTCCACTTCCACAATGGCAATACCAATGATAAATAGATAAATGATGAATTCCAAAAGTCTTGAAACTCACCACCCTTCAATGGCTTACTTGAAGGACTAAAATCATACACATATCCTTAAGGCTTGGATCTTGCTTGCTTGAATTGCTTGAAGGCCTACAAGGGTTAGATCTCACAAACAATATGAAAACATAAACATGAATACATACTCACATACACTTTGACATGATGTTTGGATCTTGAATTGCTATAATAAATCTCTAAAATTTTACTCTTGACCTTCTTGATAATGCTCTTGATCATAAGTCTTTCTCAATAATTTCAATTAGTTTTCAAATGATACAATAACTGTTAGGGTTAGAAATGGTAGATATCTAACAATTAAATGTATATTTATTTAATAAAAAGAGAAAATAAAACACACATAGAATAAATTATAACACAGAGAATTTAACGTGGTTCACCCAATTCAGGCTACATCCACCAAACCACAGTCATCCAATGATTTTATTATCTAGTGCAAAAACCTATTACAATCTTGCTAATAATCACATTTTTCATCATACTATAACCCCCATCCGAACCCCTTTTTAACAAGCTTAGAAGCTTCCAGATTAGGGTTCTACAAAGTTAGGTTTTTTTCTTTTTTCGTTGATTTTTCCTTTTTTGGTGATGACGTGAAAAAGTAGGAGGAAAATTTTTCTCGGGGGCTGCCACCCTCAAACCCCCACCCGAGGCTCGGCCCAGCCCTGAACCCCAACAAGGATACATGTCGGGGTGTACAATATAGCATGATCAGTTGCCACATTCCAACAATAACTAGGTATTTATAGGCATTTTATTCAATTTCTCATAAATTAGATCTTAATAGCCAACATTTGCAACTTGAATTGGAAAATGATAAAATGTAAACATCAAAATTTACAAATATTGGATCAAGAAAATAAGGACGTTACCACCCAAGGTAATCCCCGTCCTAGCCCTATTTTTTGGAAATTAAGGTGTCGAGGGAAAAGTACTAGATAAATTCATTTGTTTGGTGCTTGCAATTTAACAAAAAATGGTAAAAATAGGCCTCAAAATGCATAATTTTGGAAATTAGGGAGTCAATTAAGCTCAATAATTTAGGGGGGAGAAAAACATAGAGTAAAATTATCAAGGGTGACAATTTTTTATGCTACAAGTAAATTTTATTCATTTTTTTTGTGATTTTATGTAACGCCCCGCCATGCAAACCCCAAAGGACAACTAAAAACTAACAAATTAATGTAATTTTTTTTTTTAAAGTAGAACATTACATGAGATGAATATGAACACACACTACATATAAAACAAATATACAATTACAATATCAACTACGTCCTTTGGGGTACATAGGATGGCATTACGAAACCTAAACTCATACCATAATGATAACAAATGAAACCCAAGATTACATTATAACCCATGATATAGTATACATTTACAATATTCATACATCCATTATAATCCATCAATTAAGAAACATACACAGATGATAACTCAACATAAATAAGATTAATTTATTCCCAATAACCATAAACATATTATCTTCATGAGAATTATATGGAGCATATTTCCACAGATACAACACATCAAATAATGGCTACCATGGATCATTAACCACATAAGGGCTATAAAGGTAAAATAATACATTACTTATGTTTCAGGAGTAAATATGCACATCCATGCTTTCCGACACAAAATGGAAAAGATACATCAAATACTAGAGTAATACAGAACTGGACATGATATACTCGAGTTGTGGTGAAGCTATGGATCATCTACAAAAACACAAACTTTGTGCTTCATGAACACTGAATGGGAACCCAATGAGGGCATAACATGTTCCACTCGACCATGTGGACTTGAATGCCCACCCCCCATGCTAGGAGTTGACAAGAAAGACTCATGACCAAGATAGTTGAGCAAAACGACCATAATACCAAACCACAAAAGAGCAACTAGAACATAACAAACAATAATCTCAATGACTACTTACAAGATGACTACTTCCAGTGGAAAAAAAAGACAAAGACAAGGGATACTAGATGGGAGAGTGTCATCGTACGACCCTATCATGAGTTATCCTAGCTGCCTCTCAATAGGTGTCAGTCCCCATCTATGGTTATCCTGGTTGCCTCTCACTAGGCATCGGCCCCATAGGGTGACACATGCGGGACCACTAGCCTCTCATGAGGACGAGGTAGTGATCTTGCCGACCATGGCCTTCTCAACCCACCCTTAGTCTATGAAAGCACTAACAGCGTGGGTGAGGTATCTTATCTTTAATTAATGTGTACCTACCCATCCCACTAGTTTATTTTATTAGGTTTTCACTTATTTAACCAACTCTTCCATGGGTTATCTAGGCTGCCCCTTTGTGCATTGGCCCCCATGAAGAGCCACTCTCCCTAATAGCCCCAAAACAAAACTTACAACAACAAGGGGTGTACCAAACATAAAACACCAAAAAACACCAGTCCAAGTACAAATGTGAGGTATGGACCATCTCGCCAAACGGTCATATCAAAAGGCTACACAATGGGTCAAGGTAGCACCCACATGAGATGAATCCGAAAAAGAAACCAATGACTCATAAAGATCAACCATGGAAATCCACATAAAATAGGTTTTCCAATGCTTTTGAAAGTCTATAGAACAACTACCCATAAGCTCCCTATTGAGGGTACTCACACATATCAGGTTCCCAACCAACATCAAAACATGACAATTCATAAAACCTCCTAAACTAATGGAATAATATAAAAATGGAAGTATGATCGACATGAACCCACAATATCCATCATAAGGGATTAATTTCAACAAGTATTCGATAGAAAATCACATAACTTTCTACGCATTTTCAAGACAATACTTTACAAAATCCCCTTTAAAAAAAAAATCAATCACATTAAGTTACATAACCAAAATATAGCTTAGCCAAAATCCTTAATGCCATTATTCTAACATTAATAATTTCTTCAACTAAAAATACTTAAATCAAATAGTTAATCTCTATCTTCCTAACTAGAAATACAAAGATTTGCAAAAACATAATTCATTTGTTTAATTAAATCAATTCTATTAACTAACTAGGTTATATATACCCTCTTTTAAATTTAATAAATTTAAATGTTTCTTTCTAGCAATTATCCAAAAATAAATATAAATATAAATATATATATATATATATATATATATACTCATGTATACATATATTCATATATATCGATATATTTATATATATCTATTTAATCATATAAATTTTTCCTCATAAAAATATCAATATAAAAACATAAATATAATGACATAAATCTATTTTAACTAAAGAGTCCATATAAACAATTTTCATACTCTCTCTCTCTATATATATATTTAACAAAATTAAAATTAATTATATTTCATAGAATTAGTTAAACAACCCTAGGTTTAAAACTAACAATATACTCATTTATAAAAACACCACACATATACATATAAGTACGGTTATTTTATATTAACTTGAATATGCAATTTACAGACAATAGTAAAAAAAATTCATTTCCACCGAAATAACCATCATAATATCTACCAGCATGTATATATCTACACACCAATTCTTACTGAGCAAAGTACTCTTAAATCAATAACACAATACACATATATATTTAGTACGACATACACTCGATATTACTAAACGCTTAAAATAATTAAAGAAACTATTTAAATCGAATTCTTAACTAACTGAAAAACATAATTTACCCAAATGAGTAACCTGCCATTTACACCAATTTCACTTAAGCTAATACAACAATTTACTTTTAACCATATTCACACAGACACACATATATACTCTTTTCATCAATATCCATATT
>VDFB02184751.1:0-13841 GCA_007258455.2 Sequoia sempervirens | reverse complement strand
ATAGAAAAATAATTTTTGATTGAAGGTCCTACTTTAAGGTGTTTTTAAGTTTTTTTATTTATTTTAAGGAATACCATCTTTATAGGTGACATGATGATGCCACATGGCTTTTGATTGAAGTTTTCTCATTAAAATGTGTCTCAATGGCACTTTATCTCCCTCCATTCCATATGATAGTTGTTAAATAGAAATTTCTTATTTTGTTTTCATGATCAAACAAAGTCCTCACAACATCATATTTTGCATGAATGTGACCCTTAGATTAAGCTTTCCAAGATAATATAGTTTTTAATATTTTTATTTAATTATTGTATCTATTTTATATTTTCTAATCAACATGGATTTTAGTGCCAAACATAAAGACATGTTTGACACATGGAAAAATAGCAAACAATGGGAATACTTTTTTCTAAAGATCTTGTTGTTGCCTATGAAATGGAATGGAATCTTTTAGTAGTCTACTATGCTCCATGAACTAGTTTCATAGGTAGTGACTTGTAGCATATGAGACTACCTCATACTCTCACTTGTGTTGAAGGAGGCATATAACTATGCTTCAATACAAGACATACATATCCTCCTTCCAATAGGATTTGAACTTGTGACTTCTTTCAAGAGGACAAGTCTTTCACCAATACACCAACTCAAGCTATCAAACTAGTTAGATTTTAAAAGAATATAAGGCATGAAGATTTCATAACAAAGAGTTAAATAAGGAAAGGATCAACATTTGAACATAAAAAATCAACTAAATGCAAAATACTTTATATATATTCAATATACTATTAAAATATTTTTCTTTAATGTAGTAATTTTTTGAATTACATTTAATCAAGATAAAGAGTTAAACAAAAATATCAAAATATGAAGAAGAAAAATAAATGATTAAAAAACTTTTTAAAGAGGGACAAACTGTGAAGTGACAAGGTCACAAATGGGGACCTCATCCCTAACATAAACACTCAACAATAACACCTCAAAGGGACTGAACATTGGTGACAATAACAACACCACCACATTTAGACCATCACACTATATCAATACCAGTAAAATAAATAAATGAGTAGATTGTTAACCTGCAAGAATTATAATTTTAACAGAAGATGGAGACAATTATAAGATTGTTTGAACAGTATTCACTAAACAAAATTTATTGCAAACATACTTTCATATACAGATTTGATCATTAATTTAAAAAATCATATGTATGATTCTAAATAAAAATGTTACAACAGACTAATACAACATTTAATCTTTGTAAATCAATTATGCAGTCTTGAACAGGGACTGCAGCTGCATTGCAGTACTTTCTAAACTAAATCTTTTCATGAACTTGTCATTTTTACAGTCATTTATGAAAATGTTTCTTCAAGGATGGTTTCAAGTCTAATCCTAGACGCACTACTAGAAAAACACATTTCCTCTGACCCTCCCGATTTACATGACACCATCTTCCACCTTTCTCTATCACAGTTACCCTTCTCCTGTGGCCAGGGATCAGGCTGGATTTTGCAATACATATCATCTTTCTCTCTGCACCTAATCATCTCTTTAATGGCCGAATTAGCCTTGAATACCATTGCAGCCATGTCTGAAACTGAAAGAACCTATTGCAATTTACGTAAAGGAAGCAAAAAATAAAGCTCTCCTAAATCCAATTCCTCCTCTGAATTAACAGACACCATAAATTTGCCAATGTGCAAGGAATCCCAATGGCAAAGAAAATACCCAGGATTTTGTACAATGATTTCGCCTGCTTTAATGGGTATGCTGAATTCCTTCATAACGCCACTGAAAAATATGACTTCGGCCGTTTGCATGAACTGGGTTTGGGAAGAAGGCATGGATGTGCGGTTGCCCATTCTGGCTCTAACCAGGAATACCTAGATTAATATTTGCCTATCAATATACAATGTGTATATATATATTTTTTTTGATTGGTGATAAACAT
Organism: Sequoia sempervirens; assembly: GCA_007258455.2. Taxonomy (NCBI): domain Eukaryota; kingdom Viridiplantae; phylum Streptophyta; class Pinopsida; order Cupressales; family Cupressaceae; genus Sequoia; species Sequoia sempervirens. The sequence goes on along the minus strand of VDFB02184751.1, from coordinate 11,890 downwards.
CTGACGTGGAATAATATAGTTTACAAGCCTCATATGCAGATTTAAGGATATCCCAAGCTTCTTTTGATTTTTGAGAAAATAGAATCATCAACAGAGTTTTGGATCCAACATTTTGCCTTGTTCTCTTTCTTTCTCTGATCTGCAGTTGCATTTCTTTGAGCATTATTCATAGCAACTAAGTCTTTTGGAGTGGGCTCTATGTAGCCATTCTCAACTGGTTCCCAACATTCCTGGGCTTGCAGAAAAGACTTCATTTTCAAGGACCAAAAATCATAATTTTTACCAAGAAGAATGGGAGTTTGTGGCAATCGGTAGCCATGATTAAAAAAACTTCCAATATAGAAAAATGATTACCCTTTCTCAAAGAGCCCTACAAAATATGCCTCAGATGCCTCTTGCAATGCTGAAATGGCAGGACTCTTGGAAGTGCAGGTCTGCAATTTCTATGACAATAATGGCAGCTTCCTTATGAGCAACTTTGTGCTCTTCTGATACTTTCGAATCTCCCAGAGAGCAACTGTTCTGGGTCTGAATCTATGCAGCTCCTTCACTCCACCAATGCCTCTGCCTTCCTTGACTCTGATCTGGGCTTTTCCTTAGTTCTGTTCTGGGCTTTTCCTTCCGTTTACTTCCTCCACACAATTTCCTTCAGCAACAATATCTCCTTCAGTTTCCTTGTCTGTATCTAGTTGCTCTCCATTTAAGTATGAAGAGTCTTATGCAACCTGGACTTGATAAGTTGCTCTAATACCATGTCAAATATGGCAGAAGAAAAGAAGAACAACGCAGCAGAGCAAAAACAGAGCATGGACAGAAAAACATATATCATATATTCATTCTTATGTTCAAAACAGAGTAATACAATATTTAGGTCTTTAGCAATCTTCTGGAAGCAGCTGGAAACAACTTGCAATAGATAGAGTAAGCTACAAGCAACTTAACCTCATACGAAGCAAACTGGAGCATTTGGGAGTCTTCGAGAGTTAATACGTTTACCTATTGCACCTACCAAAACGAAACTAGAATGCTGTATTATCTCTAATAATGGGGACTTCATCTCCAACATAAACACTCAACAATAACACTCTAAAAGAACTGAACATCGGTGACAATAACAACAACACCGCATTTAGACCATCACATTATATCAATACCAATAAAATAAATAAATGATTAGACTGTTAAGCTGCAAGAATTATAATTTTAACAGAAAGTGGAGACAATTATAAGATTGTTTGAACAGTATTCACTAAACAAAATTTATTGCAAACATACTTTCATATACAGATTTAATCCTTAATTTCAAGAAACAAATGCATGATTATAAATAAATATGTTACAACAGACTAATACAATATTTAATTATTGTAAATCAATTATGCAGTCTTGAACAGGGACTGTAGCTGCATTGCAGTACTTTTTAAATTAAGTCTTTTCATAAACTTGTCATTTTTACAGTCATTTATAAAAATGTTTCGTCAAGGATGGTTTCAAGTCTAATCCTAGACACACTTCTACAAAAACACATTTCCTCTGATCCTCCTGATTTACATGACGCCATCTCCCACCTTTCTTCATCACAGTCACCCTTCTCATGTGGCCAGGGATCAGCCAAGATTTTGCAATACATATCATCTCTCTATCTGCACCTAATCATCTCTTTAATGGCCAAATTAGCCTTAAATACCATTGCAGCCATGTCTGAAACTTGTTATACGTAATTTTCGTGTAAAGGAAGCAAGCAAAAAATGAAAAGCCTCCTAACTCCAATTCCCTTCTGAATTCAATAGAGACCATAGTTTCACCACTGGGCAGGGGAATCCCAATGCAGCAAAAGAAAAACACCCAGGATTTTGGTACAATGATTTCTGCCTGCTTTAATTGTCAAGTTGAATCTCTTCATAAATTCGCTTAATTAGAAATATGGAGTTCTTTGGCCGTTTTGTAATGAACTGGGTTTGGGAAGCATATGGATGTAGTGGTTATCCATTATGGCTTTAAATCCAGGAATACCTAGATTAATATTTGCCTATCAATATACAATGTGTATATATATATATATATGAATGATTGGTGATAAACATCTGACGTGGAATAATATACTTTACAAGCTTAGAAGTTGTCCGGAGGCTAAGAATTCTGGCTGACGAAACGGTTGTAAAGTTTATCTTACTAGATAAGTTGGTTGACTTTGCTGAGTGTGTTAGTACGTGGACAAGTACAATTATGGACACGGTCTGCACATTATTTAATTATTCTGAACTGGTCATTGCTCTTTTTTCTTTTTTTAAAATAAAATTGCTTTAGTTTTGTAAAACTTAAAAAATTTAAACTTTCTTCAAAATATAAAGTATCTAAAATGTTCATATATGATTGTTTGATTTATTTTTATTTTGAGTGAAAATTACTGTAAATTTATAATTTTTGAAATTTTAAAATAGATATAAGAATAAAGGCAATGAAATAGTATAGGGTATGAGAGGGTGATTATGCATGGATCAAAGTATTAAATTGGAAATAGCCAAAACAGAATTGGCCAAAACTGCTTCCAGTATATCTCAATGCAAATCTTAAAACTAAATCTTTTAAATCCAGCAACATATAGAAAACACGTGTATCTGCAGCACAAAACATTGTAAAAATAGATATATTAAAAGTCAATATGCATTATCAAATTTATAAAAATTAAAAAAATTCAAATTAATAATGTAGGACTTTTATTAAATCTTTTTGTAAAGGTTCACCCATCCACTCCCATCGCACTAACCCAATTCATTATAAAATCGGGTAACGCGAAAGAATCGATTTCAGGCTCTTGCGCGGATGTGACAGGTAACAGGAAGTCGTTCCGCCAGCAATGTCTTTGAATCCAGGGCGAAAAGAAACTGAAAAATAACGTCCCGCGAGGAAATAATTGAGATGGTGCATTTTATTCCTAGAAAGAAGGGGTATAAAAAGTAGTCATAATAAACTAATATTATGCTATTCAAAAAAGGAGGCTAAAAATGAACGTCAAGTTTAACTTTACTATTCAAAGACTTTCCTTATCCTATGAATATAATAAGGAACTACGCAATGGACATTTTCTGTCTTATATGGCATCTCCAAATATTTCCTTGGGGTTGTGTTAATTCTTTTCCCCTTCCAAAGATTTTGCTTTCATACCTTCGATTTCCCAGGAATTATTAACAAAAGTATCTTCATCTCAATCGTGAGATGCAATATCTAGCCACATGGTATTCAGATGATGTTTGATCTTTTCTATATTGATATTCTCCTATTCTAGCCTGATTCGTATCACTTGGATGTATTAGGAAGGGGACTTCTTCCTTTCTTTCTTTTCTTCTTCTTCTTCTTTTTTTTTTTCTTTCTGTTTTTTTTTGCTAATTTTGTCATTGTTAATCAACATATAATCCCAAAAAAGAGTGTATGAAGAAAGAACAGGGTCAAAGTTTGAGATAGAACATTCAATTTTTTGAATGTTTATTTGGTTTGCAAGTCGAGCCCTCCGCAAAAAGTCATTTTCATGGTCTACAATTTTCCAAACTTGACCATTATGGGAACATCCAAATCCAATTGTAGAGGAACACTTACTTTTTTATTGGATATGCACAATAGAATTATAGGTCATTTGTTAGGGTGGGTGCAAGAAGATTAGTCCACTTTTAGTGGAAGTCTTATAGGGAGAAAATAGTGACAAGAATGAGTACCTGTATTGTTAAAATACATATACCCATTTCAGAATGGATGCCCAAACCTAAATTCCTAGCTATTGGAATAGGTACTTGTTATGATTCAAGATCGCGTTCCTAAACGGGTATCTTTCATGAATGTATACGCATTTAGGAATGTGTACATGCTTATAAAATTAATGGGTGCCTATTTAAAAATGGGTGCATGTTCCTAAAAGGTAGTAATTTTTTCTTACCATATGGACTCATTTTCTCCTTTGTTCATATGGAAAACCCAATTGGAAAGAGCACTCCAGAATGTGTAATCACATCAAGAAAACTCACAGTGCCCATTTTTCACCTCCTCCCTCTATAAGAGTCGATTGGTTGTGTTATTAAGTGGGTGGCTTTCCTATTTACATGTTTTTTGTCTTTTTATTAAAAAAAATTGAATTTAAATTTAGTTTTCAAACCTAAAACACTAAACTAGACTATAAATTCAATTTTCCTTCAAGGCAACAGAGATTATATAATATCTTCAATATCACAACGACCTTCAAACTAAGAAAAAACTATATTTTTCCCTTATATAAATTATGGATTCTCTTATTTTAATTGATGTCATTATCTAAAAATATCCACCTTGAAAATAATTTACCTAATACCTGTCCATGCCCGTTCATCATCTTTTATGCAAGCCAAGAGAAGCCAAACTCCACCTTGGCTTCTCTAGCAATATTAGTTTTGTAGACATGTACATGCATATTTTTTTGGCATATGAACTTTCTCAAGGGTTACCCCATCTCCATCAATAACTTGTCTTACAAAATGGTATTTAATTGTAATATTATTTGTCCTACTATAATAAGCTATATTTTTAGCCAAATGGATAGCACTTTGACTATCATAGAATGCATTCTCTTTGTCTTACACTTTTCCAAACTCAACCAAAAAACCCTTTAACAAACTTGCCTCTTTGCATGCATGTGAGATAACCATATACTCTATCTTGGTAATGGATAAATTTTTTGTTCCTTGAAGCTTTGACATCCAACAAATATGTCCTCCTACAAGAGTAAAAACATAACCTAAAGTAGATCTCCTTTTTTCCAAATCACTTGCAAATTTTGAATCAATATAACCCTAAACTAAATAATACAACCATTATAGGTGATTTAACAATCACTTGTGCCTCTAATATACTAAAGCACCCATTTCATTGTTGTCCAATGCTCTCTACCTAGATTTTCCATGTATATTTTGACAACACCAATCACATGTGAAATATCTAGTTTTGTACATACCATTACATACATTAAACTTCTTACTGCATTAGCATATGGTACATGAGATATATAATCCTTATCTTCTTTATTAATAGGACATAAACTTGAAGAAATCTTAAAATGGGAAGCCAAAAGGATATTTACCAATTTCACAATCATCATAATGAATCTTATGAGGATTTTCTCCACATACTTCTAATGTGATAACCAAAGTTTGTCATGTTTCTTGTCTTTGTGTATTTTTGTGGATGTGAAAATTTGCATTATGGCGCTAGAGGGAGGGCATCGAAACTGTGGTTAGGGGCACACTTTGAAGGAGGCAAAATCCAGCACGAGAGTCATTCCCACACGCAAGTCAACAAACAGTAGGCCATGCAAAATCCATGCATAAATAGCACTGCTGGGAGAATTGAAAGGCCATGTGATAAAATACTGGAGCTATATCGAGTCGATCAAACAACGAGTGCAGAGTAATTCAATCTATGCAGAATCTTGAGGCAAGTCACTTGTCTCGGTTTCAGATCTAAATGGGAACTTATTTCATTCTAGATTAGACGATGCCATCTATTTAATAAAAGCATTGCTTATGTGTGTTTTATCTGTGTGTGCTTTCATCTGAAACATTATAATAGATTCTTATTTGTTTCTCCACATAGAGGTACATGGAACTTAAATGGATTTTATGTTCATTTGGTATTTTAAATATTTTAATGACTAATTTCTTATGGACTAGTTGACGAAAGCTCTCAAGCCTTGCTTATGCTCCCACATTTGCATTCATGTTACTAGAGTATTCCCATCGGTAATGCCTGATAAACTTTTCCCTTCCACTAAACATTGATGGATTGCTCGTACCCTGCTCCAACACTCCCATTTTGGAATACGCAGGGAGGAGATTGGAAAAATCTGCAGAATTCGGCTTTACATCTGCGGATTGCTTTTGCTTGAAAATCTCTAAAGCCTTTAAACAAAAGTGTTTTGTGCTTATCCTCCAATCGTTGCAGCTCATGAGACCATATATTCTTCGAGGCATTATGTCAAACAGTTTAGGAGCCTTATCTATGTGCCCACATTTTGCATACATGTTTACTAGGGTAGTTGCAACTACAATATCTAAAGAAAAATTATCGTCCTTTATGCTTGATGGATGTCCATACCCTGTTCTAAAGCTCCCATTCTGGCGCAAGTAGAGTGGATGCTAAAATTGGTTGTACATCTATCGATTCCCTTTTCCTGAAAGTTTCTATGCCTTTTTAACAAATCCATTTTGTGCATATTCTGTAATCGTTGCATTCTCTGAGACCACATTTCTTTTGAGGAATTATGTGAAAAAGTTCACATGCCTTGTGTAAGTTTCCATATTTTGCGTACATATCTCCCACGGCAGCTGCAGCTACAACATCTAACAAAATTCCCCCTATCTTTTATCCTATAATAGATGTTGATACCCTATTCCAAAGCTCCCATTTTGGCATAGGCAGTTGCCTGCTCAGAGATATCAGTGCCACTAGAAACAGTGGAGGTAGATTCATTTTACAAAAGTGTTCGACTCAAATCTTAGCAATTGACACAAGTTCTTAAGAGCAGAAGATGAGATAAGATAATTTTTTGGTTCCAAAGTGGTAAATGCATTTGAGAATAGCAATAACCGTGGAAATTGTTGTTCCCTCGGATCATTAGTCACGTTGGGACAGGGGATTGTCTATGGAGCATATAGAAACAAAAAGAGGACTAAATTTTTTGAGGCAATTGATGGTTTTGCCAAGTTTGATCTTCAAAGAGAAACATAAATGGAGATACATCATAATCTTCAAGGTTGGCATCAAGAAAGGATGATGGTTGCTCTCACGTAGGAATCAAATAACGACAGATTTGAATTGGAAAGTGGGCACTTGAACTTAGAAAAAGAATTTTTAAATGCTTATTGTATTAATCTAAGAGCATCCATTTGCTACTCTTATTTTCTATTTTAGACCAATTAATTTGGGGTTTAAAATCAATCATTGTTTTGAATTTTTTTCAAAGTTGGGCTAAAACTGAACCCTAGAAACTCACTAGCTTTTGGATTTGGCTAAAATTGAACAAGCAACTTCACACTTCTTTTTGGTGTTTTAAAAAAGAACTCACATTTTGCTTTGTGGATTTAAAAAAATGAGTGCAACTTTGTTTTTCGTGAAGGCTTACTTAAACTAAAGGCATTGAAAGGACATATGCGCTTCTCTCGAGCTTTATAGTGATCTTGAGAATCAAAAGGCTTTTTTCGTGACTTTAGGGTGAGATAAAGCAATCACCTTCACATTTCGATTTGGGTTTAAAATTGAACAAGATATTGTGCGAGTGTGAGTGGGGGCATTTTCGCGTATATTATCTTTCTTTGTGTTGTCAAAGATTGATCGAGTTACAGATTTTGTCTTTACTCGCTTTTGTTTATCCTAGAGGGCCTGCCTTGGGGAAAAAGTACTCACCCAAGGGAACGACTTAACGGTAACACTCTAAAGCCAAGAGTATTTCCCTGCAAGATATAAATGTGGGTATTGGAGTAAACACCAATATCACTAGTTGATTCCAATGAGATGGATTTGAAAGGGGACTCTCACATATGGGTCAATCTCCACAAACTAAAAGTTTGAAATAGAACCCTTGTTTTGTAGTGGCTCACCAACTGATCCATTCAACGAGTTTATCAAAGTGGTGCATTGGAACTTAGATTCCAAGAAGTTACTTGCCATGTCCGATCTTGGTTAAAATATAGAGGTTAAGACTTCATTCTTAACATACCTTTATATTTTTTCCTTGGTTGCATGTAAAATCATCTCTTCTACTACAAAGGGCATGAGGCAAGCCCACCAAGAAAAATGTACCAATTGAGCTAGGGTGTTATATTGCTTGTGAGTCAGTTTGAAAACATAGTTCTTTAATTGAAAACATTGGAAAACCAACATTCAACATGAGCATCAAATCTCAAACCCTTTAGGAGAAGCAAATATCCTTGAAAAAATTCACATGTTATTGCTTGCCCTTGGGATTCGTATCCTTAGAGGCTTCTAAGCATTTGGATTTCATCTCAATTTGCTTCTACTAAGGTCAACAATAGGTAACTCTTGCCTCAAATTTCCTTGGTTTTCACATAATACACTTTGCGGGATAAGGGGAAAGTTGAGACATTGGACATCTAGATTCAAAATCTAATCAAGAGCATGTTTGTGGTAAAAAGAATCCATTAAGCAAAGATTAAATCAATTGGACCCCACATATGTGGTTGGCATTTTTTGGTCATATGGTTTTCATGCAAACATCGGTCTTTTGATTTTGAATTACTTTTAGAGAAAGGTGTGTTCTTCACTATCTTGGTCTTGGAAACAAGTCCTTCCTAGGTTCATTTAGGATCAAATCAAACACTTCATCCAAAATTCCAAACATTTATCATCCCATCCAACCAAACAACTTTAGAGCTTTGGAAACATTATTCTAGACTTGGGTAAATCATCAAAGTCAAAATCACCTTATTTAGTTAGGAGTATGGGAATGCATTCGTCCTCATACCTCTAGTTAAATCAGCACCCCTTTGAAAAATTTCATCCTAAGATCACATCCAATGTCTTAGGGTTTACAAATTCATTTCCCAAATCAAACCAATCAAAAACAAACCCTAAGTTTTGCATTGATCCAAAGTCCCTAAACGTTCAACACCCATATCATTCACCCCTTTTCACCATTCATCTCATCATTGGTCCTAAACACCCTAGAGGTCACTTTTGCAACAAGGTCAAAACACAAGAGGAACATGGAATATAAACTTGATCCATACATCATGAGCAATCCAAGTCAACAAAGCTATCAAAGCCTTACAATGCCGATTGATTATCAACACTCACATCTATACAAACCGTACATGGGATCATTACCTTCGACAAATGTCAATAGTACAACAAATGTGAGTATGCCCAAATCAAAGTTTGGGACACCTTTCCCAATGGTAGATTTAAATCCAAGGCCAAACCTACAAATCCACCAACCGAACAATCAATGCATGAGCCTCCAAATGAACATCATCCCACCAAATCCCTACATGCCAAATGAGAATGTACCGAGTACAAGTTTTCCAAACATGAATCCAGAAAACTTTGGGATAAATATGTTTGCACATCATGCAAATGTTGTTCAGAATCCAAACAAGATGTTAACGACTCCAAGTCAAGGTAACACCATGCAAAATCAAAGTTACCTAAATCAAGGCATTGTGATTCCCAACATCAACAATGCTCAATTTCAACCTATCATGCCAAATCTGAACATCATCCCAAATCAGAACATTATCCAAAATCAAACACCATAAGTACACATCCCAAATATGCTTGAACAAAAACCAAATCAACTATATCAAGGGAATCAAGATCAAATTTGGCGAGATCAAATTGCTACACTTACCAAAATAGTTGAGTCATTACGTGAAGAGACATCTCCACCACCATTACCCATATCAAAATCATTCCTTGGTTTAGGGCTTCCCCCTTTACCTAGCACCAATCACTCCATCCAAATCAATCCACCTAACACCAATCAAGCCATCACATCAAATCTTTTGAATATTCCATCGACATCACACCAACAGATGGTATCTAATCAAATGACAACATCAATCCTGACAAATCAAATATGGTCTCCCAAGGGCCTATCACCTCGGTCATTCCAACCATCCCTATCACTTCAATCATTCCAACCACCACTATCATTCCCATCACATCTCAAACCCTCATGATCACTCCAAGCGTATCTCAACCACTTGTCACTACATCCAACACAATTTTGAATCCTCCACCACTACCACCAAAACCAAACGCAGCAAGACAATATGGCATTGTGCTAAAAGCTCATCAGGCCTACCAAAAGGCCATCCAACAATATCTAGCCATGCAACAAGCAGCACAAGCTCAACAAGTGCAACAAGCCTCTCAAGCCTCCAACAAGCACAAGCACAAACACGAAAAATGATAACCATTGGAGATAACGATGAAGATTCAACCACTAGTGATGGCATTGGAAATCTCCCCAGCACAATTGTTGAAAGCAATGATCAAGATCTATCCATCAAAGAGCACATTGAAGATGTTTCTATTTCGTCCAAAAATCAAATCAACGTATGTCAATAGTCACTTTTCAATCATGATCAAAATCCACCAACCAACAATAATCCAATTCAAAAAATATCAACATCACTTGACCATATGGTTGAAGACATTCACAATCTCTTTGCCACAATTGTTGAAAACAATGTTCAAGATCTCTCAATTAAGGAGCACATTGAAGACATTTCCACCTCATCCGATGATCAACTCACCATACATCAAGAGCCACTTTTTAGTGATCTATTTCAAGGAGTGTTAGTATTATTTGATTATATCGACATAATGCACGATCCATCGACCAATGATCATATTGAAAATGTCTCTACATCACCTAATGAGTTAGAGGGCATATCTAAAGAATTTATTCCAAAGAAAGATCAAAATCTTCCAGTAAGGTCTACCAATGGTCCTTTCCAAGACATGTTGACCCCCTTTGACCTCATGGTTATAGATACTAAAGGAATCCTCAACTTGACACTTGATCCAAGTCCACTCAAAGATCAAGAGGATATTGAGCCATTCCCCATGCCTAATGACGACATCCAAGAACCCTTTGTAAGCAATGCATCCTTTGAAATTGACCCATTTCAAGAACTTGATCCAAAGCATGTCGAAAGCAACTCCGAAATCATTCAAGATCAATAATTTGTATCTTCAAGATACTACAATAATCTAATGGACACTCTCCTATCTATGCAAGATGATCATATCCATGTAGCACATACTCCTCCATCAACCCATGAGATGATTTCTATGGATGGACACGTAGATGATCTTCAGCTAGAACAAGATTCTATTACACAAAAAGAGCAGGTTAGTGATTCCTATAGCCAAATAGAGTTGTCAACATCAGGATCAAATATATCCCAAATTCAGACTAAGGACATCAGGTATGCAGATATCCAGCATTATCTGCTCAAAGAAACAAGTCAGACAAAAAAATATAATTCAAAGTTAGCAGAGCGGAAAAATGAAACAATGTCATCTACAGTGGTCATTTGTCAGAGCATGTTTACTGAACAAGACATCTCAGAACAGGTGGAATCAAAGCATGAAGGTACTACTTCCACAATATTGGGGGCAACTATGTCTCAAGCAAGCGTCAACATAGGGAGCACGAAGAATCCTTATGATGAAACCGATGCCAATACTACAACTAGCCATGTCATGAATCTTCATCCACCTATCATCCCATCCATGAATTGGGACCAATGTCAAAAGAAAGAATTGAATCAAAGCACAAAGAACATTATCAAAGAATAAGAAGCTGAGAAGCATAATGGACAAATCAAATAAAAATGGATACCACAAACATACAAAGAAAGATTATCCCTATCAAACTCCATCACCAAAGAAACCATGGGGCAAAATAAAAGGGAAAATTATCCATCAAAGAAGTCCACAAAAGCAAAAGCAGGCTTTTCAAGCAACATACAAAGTGTATCAAGCAGTTGGTCCTAATTCCATGCACACTTTCGTATTCACCCATCATTGCTCATCTTCCCAAGTTTGGAGAGTCAAAGGTTCCAAACTGTCAACCAATCCATCTTTTATCCCTAAACACACTCCATCCACGCCTCCACGCATGATATCCAATTCTCACATTGACCATGTATTAGCAACGACCCTTCATCATAAGGATTCAGAAGGCACTCTATCGCAATGTGGGCACAAAGATAAAGTTAACTCCAGTATCAACGAAGCAAATTAGGGATCTCAAAAGTTGCATTCAAGTGCACGTATCTTGGCAAGGCAGCTTCTTCAAGCAGGATATCAATGGCACATTGGCGACAGAGCATCTACATCA
>VDFB02184749.1:0-31481 GCA_007258455.2 Sequoia sempervirens | reverse complement strand
CAAGAATTTGTATCTCAAAGATACTACAATGATCTAATGGAAACTCTCCTATCTATACAAGATGTCGCAAATAATGATCACATCCATATAGCACATACTCCTCCATCTACCCATGAGATGCTTTTGGTGAATGGACACGTAGATGATCTTCATTCAGATCAAGATTATTTTACTCCACACATTATTACACAAAAAGAGTAGGTTATCGATTCCTATAGTCAAACTGAGTTTTCAACATTAGGATCAGATATGTCCCAAACTCAGACTAGGGACATCATGAATAAGGATATCCAACATTATCCACTCAAGGAAATGAGTCAGATAGAATAGTATAATTTAGAGTTAACAGAGCAGCAAAATTGAAACAACATCACCTATAGTGGTCATTTATCAGAGAATGCATTCTAAATAGGACATCTCAGAATAGAAAAAATTGAAGCATGAAGGGAATATTACCACCATACTGGGGGCAACTCTTGTCTCAAGAACATCAATATTAGGAGCAATTTAAGAACTCTTGTGATGAAACTAATGCCAATACTACATAAACTAACTACATCACTAATCTTTCATCCACCCATCATCCCATTCATGAATTGGGACCAACGGGCCAAGAAAGATTTGAATCCAAAGCACAAAGAATGTTATCAAAGAAAGAAACAAGAAGCATAATGGACAAATCAAATACACATGGATACCAAAAAATACAAAGAAAAGTCATCCCATCTATATTAAGATGCTGCAACGATAATCACATCCATATACTACAAAATTTCACATGTATCTCATTTGTATACCCATCAGTTTGCACGTGTTTCAAGGTTGAACAAATCAAACACCTAATAATGTTAGGCTTTCTCTTAGATATCTAATGATGTAATTTTTTCACATTTGGAAAATGTTAAGCCTTTGATCTATAATTTCTTTTGTTTGTGTGTTTTTTTTTTGGAAAAAATAAGTGTTTGGTGTTTTGTTATAAATTAGCCATTCATAAAAATTTCAAATAAATTACATTTTTAAGAAACTAGACTCCATCTCTACACACATTAAAATAATAATAGTAATAGTTTCAATTTAGTTTCAAAATTTATAGGGTAGCATGACCAAAATTATGCTTTTCAAGAAGTGTTTGTAGACACTAAAATTAACATAATGCTTAATCATCATAAATTCGCTCACAATTAAATAAACAAAGGTATTTAAATTGAATAAATTAACTTTATTTAATTCTAAGCCCATTATCATCCTTTTAATTAAATAAATCAAACTTTATTTAATTAAATCTTAAATCACCTTTCAACTCCCTTTGATTTAATTTAAATCCCTAAATCTAAGTCAAATGGGTCAAAGCATCTAATCATCATCTTAACTAAGCTAATCCTAATTAACCTAATCTAACCACCCATCACATCCTCTAGCTTTTCCCACTTGCACCAATAAATCATTTTAATTCATTTATAAAATCAACACTTTCCATCAACATGGCATCTTTGAGGAATATTCCCTGTTTGAATTGAAAACAAGTGGACATGTACACCCAACAAAGCATTTATGAGCCTAAAATGGCTCTACATGTCCCTTCCTAAAGGTCAAACTTAGCATTTAATTCACAAATTCAAATTTAAATCTCCCTCTCTTTAGCACATTGACCAAAATGTGCTCATTCCTCATCCTATCACAAGATGACAAGTGGCCTCATCTCATTGGCCAAATCTTTATCCCACATTGCTCTCTCATAAGCATTTTTTCAACTTAAGAATCTTTAAATAGAGGCTTCATCCTTCAACAAAATCATCCACAAAGCTCATGCAAAGTCACTCTCTTCATTTGAGAACTGATTTTGTCCATTGCATCATCATCATTGGCATTATCAAGGGTTGGGAAAGGGATATTTTCCACAATAGCACCAATCCAATATGAGATAAAGTTTTGATCATGTTCTTATATGCTTGCAATTAGTTATTTTCTTCTATTTAGTTTTGAATATTTTAGCATGGTTAAGTATTTCATAAGGATGTTTAATCTAATGTGTTTCAAATGACTAGCATGATGATATTATGTTAAGGTTTAACCATTTAAGGATTTAAGAACCACAAAGGTCCACTTTGAAAATTAGTAAAAAATCAAATATTCATTAAAAATTATCAAAAAAATTGATCTTAAACTACATACTGTTAGCTAATTTCTCACTAAAGCAATATTAAAAATACTAAAAAAAGTTCACCATGCTAGGTACCCACAAAAGTTGCTATGTTATGTTTTTCTGACAAAAACACTAGACCAATTTTTGTGGTCCCCTCTTTTGAACCACTTAATCTCAACCATTTTCAAAATAAATTAGTAGTTTAGAAAGTAGACTTGGAGCACTACAGTCCTTTTTTTTGTTTCATCTCAAAATTTTGAGTGTAACTATCCTCAATTTCATGTCCAAGGTCAGTATTTCCCATTTCAGAAAAAAAGTGGCCACTTAAGCCCGCTTTTTCATCCCCCATATTTTTGCACTTATCTCGCTTTCTAGGGTATGAAAATGTACCAGAAGTATCCCAAAAGTTGAAATTTTTAAAAAGAAGGTGAGGGGGTGGAATTTACTAACTTTTGGGAAAGTGCTAGAAAAAAAGGAGTTGATTACAAAACAAATAATATGAAAATACAAATATCAAATGGAGATCTCTTTGAGGAATCTCAGCTTACTAAAGAATCACTCTGGATGGACTAGAAATAAATTTTGAAAAGAGAATAAATTATGTGGAAAGAGAAACCAAGGATATAATGGTTGAACGAGGGGAACACAAACTTTGCTTACTTCTACAGGTTTGCCATAATACATAGGAAAAGGAACTCCATCTCATCCCTTATGAACTATCATGGTGAATAGGTTACAAATGATATTTTTATTGGGAAAATAGCCTTTGACTACTTCTACTAGGCCTACTTTGATCAATCCACTCCCTACAACTAGACTAGTGGATAAACTATTAAACTACTTACCAACTACACTGAATCTTGAAGACAATGACCACCTATTGGCTCCAATCTTTGATGATGAAGTCAAAATTGCTAGGTCTTCTCTATGGGGACCTATAAAGCTGTAGGTCCATATGGCTTCCCATTGAAATTATTTCAATAATTCTAGGGCATTGTTGGTCTTGATATCACTAGGGTGGTCAAAGATTTCTTCCGAACTAGTAAAATCCTTAAAAAAATCAATAACTTGTATATTACTCTTATCCCAAAAGTTCAGGATCAAATTGTTCTTTCTGATTTCAGACCTATTAGCCTATGTAATATGGTTTATAAGATATTTTCCAAATTTTTGATAAATATGATTAAACCCCTATTGGGAAATTTGATCAATGTAAATAAAAAAAGGTTTATCCCTAGGTGCCAAATTCTTGATGTTGCTATTTCTTGAAACCCATGAGATATTACATTCAATGGAAAGAAGCCTTCTATCAGGCATGACTCTCAAACTTGACATTTCAAAGGTGTATAATAGGGTGGATTGGGACTTTATGTTTAAAGTCTTAAAAAGGTGGGATTCCATGAGACTGTGATCAACATTATAAGGGAATGTGTAACTATCATCATGTACTCAATCCTGGTAAATGAAATTCCATGAGGTTTCTTTGGGGATAAGAGGGGTATTCATCAAGGGGACCCCCTTTCCCCTTACCTATTTATTTTGGTTGTGGAGATTTTGGAGAGAAAAATTCTAAAGCTCATTAAGAATGGTGACCTTAGAGGAGTTAGTGTTTCTTCAACTCTCCTTCCTTTAGCTCTACAACATTTTGTGAATGATAACATCCTGTTTAGAATCACCTCTTTGGTTTCACCTCTATAGTTGAGGCTAAATTCTAGAAAAATTGTTTGTCTAACTATGTTGAGGCCTCTAGCTAATGTATTAATTATGATAAAAGTAAGATCTACTTTTTCAAATCCAATGCAATTTTAATGAGGAAAATCCAAGATATATTAGAATATCAAAGAAAATTGATCTTCCTTGAATTTATTTGGGTCTCCCCCTCACTATTAAAGAAGTTTCCCCCCATTTCTATAATTTTATTCTGGAATGTATGCAAAAGAACCTTGTTGGATGGAGAGGAAAAATGTTAAGTAATATCAGTAAGCTACAACTTCTTGCTACCTCCCTTCAGGTAATCTTGGTCCACTTCTTATCTCTCTTTAAAATCTTGGCCTATATTGCTAATAAGCTAGATAAAATTCAAAGGAATTTCCTATGGTCAGGTACTTAGGGAAAAAAAAAAGCTTTAGTTAGCTAGGATAAAGTCTGCCTCCCAAAAATATGGAGAGCTTTGGGTATTAGGAAAATCACCCACCGAAATAAAGCTTTGATGGCTAAAGTTGGTTAGGACCTTATCCTAAACAACAAGGATTGGTGAACCATTATGAGTGCGAAGCATCTCAAGCATTCAAGGTTTTATAGAGTGATTTTTGAACTTGGTTTCTTAGGGGGCTCTTGTATTTAGTATAATATATTTAAAACTTGCAGTTTGATCTCTTTGAGCCTTAAGTGGAATATTAGGAATTTTCATCTTATCCATTTTTGGGAGGACTGCTAGTTGTTTGACTAACCCTTTAAATCCCAACCTTCTTTCAAATACCTTCAACTCCTTGCTAAAGAATCCTTTGGCCCTTTATTACCTATTGCATGGTAGTTCTTGGAAAATTCTTTAGACATGTTATGGTCAACACCATCTCTGCCAAAGTGCTTTACTTCTTCAAAATGATCTTTGTGAGGTCAAGTTCCCTATCTTTCCCAAAGTGGATCATTTTTTGTTCCAAAAATCCTAAGGTAAATTTTCTTTGTCAATTCAGCCTACAATCTACTATTAAAGGATGACAACTATAATGTTGTTTGAAGGAAAGTTTGGAACAAAAATATCCTTCGTAAAATCATTTTTTTTTCAACTGGAGACCATGCACAATAGAATATTAACGTAGGAAAATATCATGAAGCATATATTTTAATTACCAAATAGATGTATCATGTGTAATATAGATGAGAAAACAATCCCACACATTCTCATACATTGTTCCTTTGCTCAATTTTTTTTGGGATTTGTGTTACAAAAGCTTTAAATTTACTGGACTATGAATAAAGAGCTTCTTGACCTCTTGTAGGAATGGGTTATCCCCTTCCATCATCCCCTTATTAAAAAATTATGGAAGCAAATACCTCCACGCCTTTGTTGGAGTCTTTGGAAGAAGAAACAATCAAATTTTTTACAGACATGAGAAAAATTTCTAAAGAGGTCTTCTAGGTTTTCTATAAGATCCTTTTGGATAATATCTTAGTTTACCATTGGTCTTTCCCAAATTCCCCTCCTCTCCTTCAGGAATCTAAAATTTCTACTCAATGGGACTTACCTAAACCCTTCTACAATGTTGACATCACAAAGAAGATGGTGAGATTGAATACTAAATGGTTACCAGCCCAGATTGATTGGTGTAAACTTAATTTTGATGGTGTTGCCAGTGGCAACCTTGGTATGGTTAGTGGGGGTGGAATGTTGAGAGACCCCTCGAGGGAAGTTGTGGCAAGTTATGTTGGAGGCCTTGGTGTTAGCACTAACAACTAGGTTGAGGGTATGGCTCTTTTATGGGGCATCAAAATTTTTGTTGCTAGTGGTACCAAGAACCTTCTCATTAAGGGGGACTAAAAACTAGTTATTAATGTGGTGAAAAACTTAGTCAACCCTAGCTAGGTGTTGGAAGATATCATAGACGATATCCAAAAACTCCTTCTAGGCTTTGAAAAGTTTGAGATGAAACATACCTACAAGGAAGGAAACAAGGTTGTCAATGCTATAGTAAGATTGGGGATGGATTGAGTGTCCTTAAAGTGCTGGAAAAATTTCTCCTATCTCCCTAATTATGTAAAAAAACTCCTTAACTTAGAGTGGTATTACCCAACCTCTGATAATGATAGTTAATGGTGCTTTTGGTTGTGAGGATTGGAACCCAATCCTCATGCTTAATTTTTTGGTGTTGGGATATGTTTGAAAGTGGGAAACTTCAAATTTATTTATGTTTAAATAGTTAAATATGGGGTTTCTTTGTTACTTTACTATTGCATGTTGATTTGGATGTCGACTCAGATAGGGGTTCTTGAGTCAAGTTATTATTGGGTATGGCATGTGGTGTGGTGATCCATCCTATTATCATGGCTTCCCTATGTTCGACTTGACCGTGTGAAGTCTAATTTGATAGTAGTGTTATTTTACAACTGGGCTCTACATTGTAATTATCATGTGTACTCTATGGATCCTTTACGGGACTTAGAAGTTCACCTTCCATCCTACTCATAATGCTTTTATTTTAATTATTATTGCAATTGTGATAGTCAGCATAAGGTTAACCCATCCCATTTTAATTATTTTACTATTGGAAATATGAGACACATTATGCTTATTATTCCAAGGGTGTTAAGTAATAATCCATTTTCTTTGGAATGGATCTCAATTTTTTATCTTCTCCTATTTGGTATTTTTTCCTTTGCTTGAATCTAGATAGTTCTGATTTGAGCTTTCAAAGTGGTTGGAAAAGTTTCTACAAAGTCTGTTAATTAGCTAAGTTAATATTGGTGGTGATAGAGTTCATTTTGAA
Organism: Sequoia sempervirens; assembly: GCA_007258455.2. NCBI lineage: Eukaryota > Viridiplantae > Streptophyta > Pinopsida > Cupressales > Cupressaceae > Sequoia > Sequoia sempervirens. Next base: position 24,854 of record VDFB02184749.1, on the reverse strand, counting down.
CCTAGTTCTTGCAAGGAATTCTCTACTGATACCATTGTTTGGCACATTTTTTGTGAAGGAGGGGTCACTCCCTTTTTGGAGTTCCTTAATGGGCATGCCGAGAGCCTATCCATACAATTTTCCCATTTATGGGACACCAAAAAAGTGAAAATTGGTGGTATTTCTTTTGAGGTGGATGAAGAAGTTATTACGAAAGTGACATGTATGAATATAAAGAGAATAAATGGGAAAAAAAATAGTAACGTGGTAGACAATGAAATTTTGACTCTTTTTCAAGGATGGTGAAAAGCCCACTAAACTGCATGATGGCTTTGATAGGGAAAAAATACCACTGCCATGGGAAAATGTATGTCTTATGTTAAAGAATTTTTTGCTTTGGAAGGGAGGTATAAATGTTGTTATTTATATTACTTTCCCTTCAACCATTTTCAGCATAATGCCTTGATAAGCTTCTCTTTCTACCTTTTAGCCTTTTTGAAGAGCTCCATTAAGGAATCTTTAGATTTAAATAAAAACACCTTGAAAAATCTCTCATTTCCCTAAATCAAGGATTCGCTCTACATCTTTATCACTTTAACCTTGCTTTGCGCTCACTTAAGAAAATTAAGGCTATTTTGTTTGAAGAAATCTTACCCTTTGAATTCCCCAAGGACATGATTCGCCAAGCGGCTTTCATGAGGAAATCTAAAGGAAAAAGAAACCCCTTAAGCATCTACACTCTACCCATGCCTCCCCCTGGGTTGTGACTTTGTGTGAACCTCCTACCTTAAATGATACCCCTCTATCCACCATTCCTCTTAACCCCAATAGAGATATACCCTCACAAAAGATTCATAATTCTGGTCAAACTAAAGCGAATCTTTCTATAATCTTAAGAATATCCCCTCTACTCATGGCTTAGCCAAAAGCGACTAGGTAGGGTCTTAGAAAACTCCCCCACCAAAAAGCATAAAAATTACTCAAGACATGTCTTGATTAAGGAGGTCAATCTTGATGTTGTCAATGTGGATGAGCACAAGGTTGAGGATGTGAAGGAGGCTAGTGGCTCACAACTCAAAAGATCTAATCAACTTGCAAGCCAACCAAACCTTGTTGGCAAAGAGGTGATGAAGGATGCTCTGGAGCAAGGGGAGAGTTTTACTAGCTATAAGGATGATGATGATTCTGATTTGAAAGATTCTAAGAGCACTAATGAGAGTCATTCCAAGTACATGCTTAGCGCTCACTTCCACTTTGGACTTTCCAGGTGAGACACATAATTTCCCCAATGTGTTGTTACAGTTCAGAGCTGGTTGAGCTTAAAAGGAAGGTTTTGGAACTTGAAGAAAATGGTGAGCCTATACAAGTTCAATTCTAAATTTATGCATAGGTTGGTCACTACACTATGTATGTTGTAGGATAAGGAGTTGAAGAAGGATGGCAAAAAGGATGATAGTCACAAGCAACCTTTCAAGTTCCTCACTAAATATTGGGGCCAACTCTTTGGCTATGCCTGTGTTTACTTTTTTTTGCCCAGCTCTGGTGTCTCCTTAATATTCGTTGCTTAAGACTTTTTGTAATGTTTTGTTAAAGTGTTGTTGATGTGTTCTCTATGGTCCATGAACTTGGTTTTCAACCATCGAACTCTCTGTATTTTAGGCCAACACCCTTATTTTTGTTGTTTTTAATATAAAAAATAATGTTGCACTTGAGGTAGCCCATTTATAGGTGATGCTTGACCATTGGGGAAACACACCTTATATGGTTGCTTGAGCCCCACTAACAACTCCCTCTCACCATGGGTGATCCCATCCTTGAGGGTGTCAATGAAGATTTACTCATAGCACACTTGCCATCATCGTCATGATTACCATGGCTCTCATCCACCTCAAAATAGTGCTTGTGGATGGTCTCTGCAAACTTACATGACTTCTATCACCTCACAACCCTATCATATGGTTAATCCTATATGTCCAAATATTGGCAAAATTCCTCACTTAACTTGGCTATTTGTCCCATAATAAATGATAATTCTCCTCCAAATGAAGAGCAAGTTGATAAGGATGCTATCATTACAAGTTTTGAAACAATTCCTAATGAATAAAACCTCTCAAATGTCCAAGACAAGTTTAAGACCACGATTCAACACCACCACCTAATTTTATAACTCTTGCTACATAATTATCAATTCATCCAAATATTTTTGTTTAATATTATTATTTAAAAATATCTTGTTTGGAATTAAAAGTATGATTCTATTCCACCTATTTTTTTTAATAAATATTATATACAATAATTCTTTTTAAACTAAAAGATTGAAAACCTATATACAAAACGATATATCAGTCAACTCATCTAAAAATTCTTCATAATCATAAAATTAGAAACCCAATATATGTACATTTTTTACATTTATAATCGTTACTTTACATCTTTCCTTTCTGAATTGCAACTCTTCAAAATTTCCGTATACAGAGATACAAATGTGTATACATTCTTAACAGGTTAGTTTCAACTGCCTTCGGCTTTTATGTTAGCTGTCCTCTCTATCAAAACCATTGGCCAATGTATCTTTGGCGCATTATTGCTTGTATATTACATTGTTCTCAATCTTGATACAATCTCCATTGCAGTTTCACATCTGCAACTTCACTGAAATCCTGTTTACACCATTTGGTGCAATGTATGCCAGTAAGTTTACATGTCATATGTACACCAGAATTGAGCACATTTGGTTAAATGTTACTGGAGAAGAGAAAACGTCTACCTGTAAAACAATTCAAAAGAATAAAAAGTTTTATAAGAAAGTTCTTAGGTTTAAGTATATTCTTTGCTTAAATGGTATTATTGCCAACAGAATCTATATCATCGTTGTCCATCTTGTTTCAAAAAATTGGTTTTCTCTCAAGATAGAGGGATGGTCGAGTCATTGAAAAATAGAGAGTCGTATTTTCACTTAAACAGAATGTTCTAAGTTTTGATTTGTTTACCTGGTTCATTTGAAAGCATATTAACTTTTTCAATAAAACCCTGATTCACTCAAACAGATCGCAGAACTTAGAATATCCTATTTAAACTTGCCCATAACCACAGATTTTAATTCCAAATGTCCCATCATACTCCCAGATAGGGTTGCAGTACACGGGGCTGGGGCTCAGTATTAAAAATATGTATATTTCACATCATTAGTCAGAACATATTTACCTCATCCGCGCCTCTGGTTTTGTCCCTCACAAAATCTCCCTGCGGCCTCACTTTAATCTCGCAATCCACCAACACCTGCCAAAATTTCACAAGCCCCCCATTAATTATTATTCAAAATCCCACAATGTTATTTGACATCTAGACATTCCATTCACAGTAAAAAAGAAATCTGCAGATAAAAGGAATGAATAAAATAAATGAGATTTGAAGCATACCTTAATTTTGGGTGAATTTATTCCAATAAATCTTAATCCAGCCTCAACATCCCCAGTTATACGCATCTCAAGCCGGCGATCTACAGTGACATCTCTCATAAGCTCCACAGTTGGATTCTGCTGAATATTAATTCTTTTCACCACAAACTGAGCCTGAAGAGTTGTATTCCTGTGAGCAGGTTGATAGAAGGCTGGGGTAGTAGCGAAGCCCATGGGTATTCCCCCGTACATCACGAAAAACTTTGCAGGCTTGTATTTGAGTCCCACCTTGTTGGGATTCATGGCGGTGAAAATCATGGTGATGTTCATGGTGAGATAGATTGCCATGTCTGAAAGAGTCGGAGGTTCGATGCTCAGTGACTCCATTTGAGCATACTGTAAGGAAAATTCGGGCTTCTTGGGCTTCATTACAAAGACGACTAGAATGGCAATGACTGATATGATGATTAAGATTGCAAGGAGTGCAGTTGCAACACAGCAGCTGCATCGCTTACAGGAAATGCGGGAGACATGGTTGTTATCTGACTCTTGTTCTCTAAATGACCCTGCGTAAGAACGATTGTACGGGGAAGATTTAGAATTCATTGATTGTGCATCTTGTTTCTTTTTAGGGTTTAATATTCTCAGGGATATATGGCCAGATTTTGTTTGATATGCAAGTTTTGAAATACTTTACTTAAAAAATAGGCAGATGGTTGTCCTACGTTTTGTTTTTGTTTCCGGCCAAAATATTCATGTTTTGGAATGTTGGCAAGGTGTTTGAGTGACCTACCAGTATTTCGTTTACGGCTTTATTCCTTTCGTCTCATCACTGGCAAACCCAATGTTTGAGTCAAAATCGCACAGGTTGGAATCTGGTGGAAAGGCGATTTTCCATTTTTATAATCTAAAGTTGATTACTTTTCAAATTGAAGTTGGATTACCAGTTACGTTGAGGAATTCCTTTACGTTGTCTAAATGGGTCTTTTAGAATGAGTGCTAAAAATATATGTGCTAAAGTATTATGTGAAAATTAGGAATTTTGTAAGGTATAGGATTGATTAATAAATTAAGTAATAAATTTATGGAGTAAATTAAAAAATTCAATAAATATAAAAGAGAGAGGTACTTAATTTTATTGAAGAGAATAATTTTAGTTTGACATTGAATTTGATCTATTTTAAAGTAAAAAATGATCTTTCTTATTTGTATTCTTTTTGGAATTCGGAATATTATGTTAACTCTGTTGATGTTGTTTATAGGTCTAGAATACACTAATTCCTAACATCTCAAAAAGTTTGGCTTTGTAGTATATTTTCTCCCATAACGGGAATCATTAGGAAACAAAATATTTTTAGAGTTCATGATAGCGCTTATGAGTGCTTCTAGATAAAATTCTGTCATAGTTTTAGTTTAAACTCAGAATATTATGTTAACTTTGTTGATGTTGTTTATGGGTCTAGAATACTCTAATTCTTAGCATCTCAAAAAGTTTGGCTTTGTAGCATGTTTTCTCCCATGAAGGGAATCAATAAGAAACACAATATTTTTAGAGTCTGTGATAGTGTTTATAAGTGCTTCTAGATAAAATTGTGTCATAGTTATAGCATTAATACTCCAAACCAAATTTTGTGGTGTTTCAGTAGGATGAGGAATATTTTTCTACTAGCTATTGATTTGATCTAGTATAATGTACACTCCTATTTTCTATTTCTCTTAATTTATTGTTGGCTACTCTGCTATGAACACTAGCAATATATAAGAATAACTTTAGAGAGTTATTAGATCACTAGGTACATGTTCTCCTAAATGAACCCCTATAAAAGTTTGGCTTTTATAATCATGTGAGTAATTGAGAACAATAATAATCAAATGTGTAGATGATTCTAGGATGATTATAAGGATTCTATTTTATTTTAGTGTACTAATTTATGTGCTCCTAGCATGCTCCTTTCATAAATGAAAATTATATTTAAATGACTACTATATTTTTAGATATAAGAGGATAGCATAGCATGTGAAATTAATACAATTGAATGCATTTAAATATGATAACATGGTAATAAATCACACAAACATGTGTTTAGTTAGCTTTGGGAAACAAATGAATAGACACCAATTGACCAAAATTCTAATTTGAATTTTGAAATCTCCAGGGTCAAATCTATAGGTGTAGAATTGACCTTGAATAAAAGGATGGTAGAGTCAAGGTAGTAATGGAACATCTATGAAGAACTGTATAGACATGCATGATAGATTAATAATTTGGATGATTGCATCAAAATATATGAAAACTAAGTATAAATGTATAATGATGGGCATAATGGGAATACGTATTGACATGAGGAAAGGGTCTTAACTTTGCATAAGAGCTCACCTTTTGTCAATATGTAATTGCATTGAGCTATCATTTTTAAATGGTAACAAAAGTAAATGGGAATTGGATGGGTACACAATTTTTTCCATTACATTTTAATAGGAAATCTATGACATATAAGAGGGTGTAATAGGAAATTACACTTTTCGAGAATCTTATGTCACATGTTATGAAACATCATAAGGTATATTTGAATGGATAATGGATCCAAAATGGAATGTCCAAGTTGGTTAGTGGATTATAATAATCTTGTTATGATAGATGTAGGGAGTATTTTATCTTGTGGACTCATTTTTGGATTGTGAGGATTAAGGTGTCTCAACCTTTCTAAGTCCTAGCAAACATTTTTTAGTATTTGATTATTTATTTTATCCTATTTTTTATGCCTGCTATGTTGTGTCACCTTGTGGAACTTATCACATGAGGTGGCATCCTACATGGAGGCAATATGTATGACATGGAAGCAAAAATTGTGGAAGTAGGTGTCCCACTTGGTGGACCCCATCATGTAGCTAATTTAATGGTGTTTTCCATGTTATAATATTTTTTTTACAAAATTATGATGGGATCTCATAATAGGGATGATTTATGACTAATTATGATAATGGAAGAGTTAACTATGATAAGTGGGGCCATGCAATGGTGGCGCCTATGTGTGAATTTTTTTTTCATGAATGCAAGTGCATTGCATGTGTGAGGGGTCTTATACATGAGGAGATAATAATTGTAATAAAAAAACCAAAATCAGGTGAGTCTCGCTTATAACATTACACTTCATGCAAGGTTGTTACATGCGTGCAAGTGTCATGCAAGCATTGGATTTGTGCCATATGGAAATCCTAGGAATTCATCTTTTCCCTTGGATTTTTATTTATTTGGTGCTTGGCCATTTTGCATAATAGTACAAGTTTGAAAATTTTAGAGATATTGTTATGTTGTTGGAATCACTCTTAAAACTGTGTTACAATTGAAGACTCTTAAATGAGCTTAGCTTTATGGTTATATTGTAACCTCTTTTATATTACTAATAATATAAATGTTTGTGCTTTTGGAGTGTGGAAGTGTGGGTTTATTCTCCCAAAATGGTTTTCCCCACCTATACACAATGTTATGGTATATTATCAATTTGTAAGTTTTATTTACAATATTTGAATGCATATCTAAATATATAACTAACAAGGTTTTAAATTTTTAAAATATATATATATTTCCTTCACTTAGATTGGTGTAGAAATCAAATTTCTCTTGCTTGGCCAATTTTGATCCCATTTTTGGGTTAAGGGTATTTTGTATTGATCACTATGTTAGTGGGAGATTTTAAAAATCATTTCTCATGACCTTGTAGCAAAAGAAAGTTGAAAAGAACATATGGAAGGATCAAGATTGAGAATTTTAATGACAACAATTTTGAGTTGTGGAAGTTCAAAATACAATATGTGCTTGTAGAAAGAGATCTAAGAATTGTAATATTTGGTGTAAATCCTACCAACGCGACTCAAGATAATTGGGAGATGTTGGATGGTAAATCCAAGGGTTTGATAAGACTCTATATCTTTTAATTTTTGGGATATGGTATTGTACACCATTGTATAAAATGTTATAATATAATATTGTAATTAAATAATTATTTAGTTGTTGTGATGTACCTAGGCAATGTGGTTAATCACACTGGATAATTATTTAGGGACCACTGTATGTTGTATTGTAACATTGGATTATTGTTTATTGTGTGAGAGAGATGAGATAATAAATTAATATTGGGAAAATATTTAATAAGGTGAAAACTTGGTACCCAATATTAAATAAGGGGTTAGTGGTTTTGTATTTTCATGGTTTTGTGGTGTATGGTTTTATCTTACCACTTGGTTGTGTTTATGTGAGTTTGAGTCTATAAAAGAAATCCCATGTTTAGTGGTTAAGGTTGGTTTGGTGAGTGGGTTTTCATTATTGAGTCTTTCTGAGGAGTGCATATGTGAAGCATGTCATGGGATGTGTGGATTCATGCTTGGACACATGGATGATTCATTGGGGAGGCTTGATGCTTCAAAGGTATTCATTGCAACTCTTGTAATATTTTATTGTTGAATAGTAGATGGAGTATGGATGCTTTTGGAGGCTTGGTTTTTCCCTCTTAAGTGTTTTCCTAGGGTATATCTTGTGATATCTTGTGACTTGTCTATTTTATCTATGCATTATGGTTACTTGTATGCATGTTTTTCTCTCATGGGGTTATGTAGGAAATGGATTAAGAATGTGGGTATAATGCATTATTTCCTAACAAGTGGTATCAAAGCTTTCATGGTTGATGGGAGGTGTGAGCTTCCAAATTTTTCTTATAACCCTTGTTTGAGTAGATTTGGTGCAAAGTTGAATCTATGGCAATGCAAGTTAGATATAAAACACATGTTGTAGGTGTTATTATGTAGATTTGGGTCTTTAGGTTGTTGATATTTGTTGGATTTATTAAAGATTTGAGACATGCAAAATTTTGGTCATAAGGGTTTCTTGGATTGAGCTTTCATATGAGGGCTTTGTAGAGGAAATTTCATGGATGACCTCTTGAGACAAAGCAGACCTCACCATTGGATCCAAGATGGCCAAGAAACAAAGATTCATATAAAATTTGTCCTATTTTAGAAAAGTTGAAAAATATGCAAAAAAAATAGCCCCAACTCAATTGTACAATTTTTTAGGTGTTTGCAAAATATATTTAAAAAAATATATTAAAATCCTATAAAATTACTTTTAAAAGGGTTTATTAAAAAATATTATTGATTTTTTTTTTTTTAAATAATAGGTCTATGGGGGGTTTGTAGACAACCCTTGAACAACCTCCACTTATGAATTTTTCATGACACAACAAGACATTACAGGTGTATCAAGCCTGAGTAATGTTGTCAGTCATTAGGGTGCCAAATCAGCAAGGCAAATCCCCTAGCTCCTATCCCCTAGTCAACTAGGAGATCAACCCACAAATAAATAGAAATTAAATCCGACTATATAAAATTTAAAATACACCTAAAATTTTTAAAATAAATAATTGAACTATTTTTAAAACCCTATTGGGTCTGCTACCAAGGCACCACCATTGTTAGTGGGCCTATTAGCTAACTGCCCAAGGGCCACCAAATTTTCCTCATAAGCCAAATTGGAGGAGTTTTTTCAAATGGGCATAATTTTCACTGAGGATGTTAGTTTTTCAAATTTTTATATTTGTTTGAAAGGCGGTTCTAAGAAATACACAATGATGTAGAATTGGTTCCATGATTTTGATATTTTGACTAGTTTTTGGAGCCCAAAATCCATATGTTCTCCATTTTACTGTTTTGGTCACAACTTTTGCACACATAATTAGATTTTTGATTTTAAATAGGTGTTGGAGAGAATTTACAATGTACTACATAGTGGATCAGATAAATTATCAATTTGTGGTGCAATATGAGGATTTTCCTGTTTTGATCACTTGTAGGTGCCTAAGATTCAAGGTGTGATTGTCTGAGCATCTAGACAAGTCAAGAGACAAAACCTTGAGGGAGTACATGTTTTTATATGATATTATGATGATATAGCTCATTGTTAGTTTGGTGCTTCCTATTATAGGTTTATATGTGTTTTTCAAAGTTAGACTTTGATGGTGACAAGTACATAGGTTGTATTTGATTTTGAGGACATGGATTGACATAAGTGGAGACTTGGAGTCTTGTATGGATGATAGTTCCAACTGCAGGTATAGTGTTGGCTATGATTATGGTATCATGGATATGTAGGTACATTTGATCATTGGAATGACATGATCATGTATGTGGTTGTTTTTTGGTGATATGGTTTGGTATTAGGAGGTTACTCTTATCTCCTTGATGCGTGTATGGCTCCTTGACTATGGTTACTGGTTTGTAGGTTACTAGTGTGATGATGAGTTTGCATGTTTTAGTGTTTTGGATCTACAAGTTATGCAATCCTTGGGTATGCACAACTCATTAGTTGTAGTGGGATGACTCCATGTGGATTGTCTATATCCATGACATTGTTCATTGTTAATGTAGAATTTGTTTGTTGGCCTTGTCTATGGTAATTTGTGCATTAGTATTTGCTTTGGGATGAGAGGATGGATGGTTAGAGTACCTAATTAGTCAGTCGTTGTAACTTGTAGCATGTGGTTTATCATAATGTCATGATATCTTGGTTGCATTTCATTGGTTACACATTTCTGTGGGATGTTTTGATAGTGATGATATTGTGGTATAGGATTGGTTCATGATGGTTTGATGGTGGTTGCATCTTCTTGGCTTGGAGATCTTGGTTCTACTTGGTATGATTGGCATTTTAGTTGCATGTGATGACATGGATGATCTTCATGGAGTAGATGGTTGTCATTATGTCATGTATAGCTAGGTATCATGGTCTAATGGGATTTTTTGGTAGTGATGTGATTCATCATTGGTGATGGTTATCTTCATGTTATTGGAGATGTGATTCTTGGTTTAGAGTGTGATTGGTATTGTGTCATGATATAATCTTGATTCTAGATTAGATTTTGGCATGGTACATGTTCTCTTGAAACTAGGATGTGCACTATTACATGTGATCTCCTAGGAGAAGATGGTTAGATGATGATGTCATGATAGGTTCCTAATTATGCAGTTGGAGCTTTGACATGTATCAATCTTTTTTGTTCTCTTGGTTCAGTTGGAGGTGATCATGGATACTTGGAAACGTGGGTGAGGTTAGAGTTCTCTTATGATTAGAGACATTTTCTTGAGATGGATACTCTTTGGAGGTTTTAGCACAAAGACCGAGGATCCTACACCTAGATATGGAAGTGAGTTCATGATGGACCTATAGAGGAGATTGTTCTTGTAGTGAGTTGTGATGACTTGGTTATCATGGAGGAGCATTCTCATTCCCCACGCTTGGTCTTCTTAGCAGTTTATCATCTAATAGGTATTTTCCATCCTATTTTTGATGTGTTTATGTTTCTTTCTTTGATTTCTCATGGGAATGAGTTGAGTCATGGTGATTGATTTTGGGAGACTCATTTGAGGATTATTTAGCATCAATTTATATTTATTTATCTTTCATGGATATGAATCTTGAGCTATGGATAGTTAGTTTTGGAGGATTCATTTTGATAGATGTTTGGCATGGTTATCTCCTTGTAAATTTGAGTTTATATTATCATTCATTGATGAGGAGTTTATGAGATGGTTATTGGGTTGATTTCATGTTTTAGGAATGGTTACATTGAGTTTAATTTACTCAGTGGTTAGAGAGGCTTACTTTTATGTTGGCATTATACATGATTCATATGTTGTGTTTGATCTAAGAGATTGAGTGTTGTTTTGGGTGTTTTTGAGGCTTCTCATTTCGGGTTATTAGGAGATCATACTTGACACATCGTAGCACTTTAAGGTGTTGGTAGAGGGACATGTTATGGTTTACATGTTTTCTCTCTTTTCATTTTATTATTCCTTCTTGGAGGTTCATGTTCATATGATTTGGGAGGATGGTGGCAACATGTTGTGAGAGATTATGTAATTGTTGGTGTTGCATGTGTGGATCATTGTGATTTTCCTTGGTATTTCATTGTTGATTATTTACCATGCCTTGGTATGGTTTTGATTGGTAGACTTGATATAGTTTGAAATTACCCATGTAGTGGGTGTTTCTAGATATGTATGTTCATCATTGTTAGGTTTGATATAGGGAGATTGGTTGTGGTTGGGTTGCATATATTGTTGGCATGATTTTAATGATGTTATTGATACCTAGGAGGTATGTATGGTTCAATGTGTTAGCATGTGTTGTGGATGCTATTTACCATCATGTGAGTTTTTTTACCTTTGATAGTAGCTTCTTTGAAGCCTTTGTTATCACTTGTATTTGATGCTTGTGTTCTCAGATTGGTGCATCTTCACCTTGGCATGTTCATTTTCTTCTATAGGTAGCTAGCACATGGGAGAATGAGAGGAGTGAGAGGAGTTCTTGTTTGAGATGGTGGTCACTTTGGTTTTATTGTAGGTATCTTGATGGAGCACGATAGCATGCTAGAGATTCATGTGGTTACATGTATGGCTACAATGATGTATTTCATTGATTGATCCCTTATGAAATATAAACAAGTGGTAGAATGTTGGGATATGGTGTTGTACACCATTGCATAAAATTTTATATTATAATGATGTAATTAAATAATTATTTAGTTTCGATGAACCTAGGTGGTGTGGTTAATCACACTAGGTAATTATTGGGGGACCTCTTTAATATGTTGTATTGTAACATTGGATTATTAATTAACGTGTGAGAGAGATGAGATAATAATTTAATATTGGGGAAATATTTAATAAAGTGAAGACTTAGTACCCAATATTAAATAAGGGTTTAGTGGTTTTGTATTCACATGGTTTTGTGGTACATGGTTTTATCTAACCACTTGGTTATATTTGTGTGAGCTTGAGTCTATAAAATCAAGCACATGTTTAGTGGTTAAGGTTGTCTAGTTAAGTGGGTTGTCATTATTGAGTCTTTTTGAGGACTGCATATGTGACGCATGGTATTAGATTTGTGGATTCATGCTTGGACACATGGAGGATGCATTGGAGAGGCTTGATGCTTCAAAGGTATTCATTGTAACTCTTGTAATGTTTTATTGTTGAATAATAGATGGAGTATGGTTGCTTTTTGAGGTTGGATTTTTCCCTCTTGAGGGTTTTACTAGGGTATATCTTGTGTTATCTTGTGGCTTATCTATTTGATCTATGCATTATGGTTACTTGTATGTTTGTTTTCTCATGGGGTAATATAGGAAATGGATTAAGAATGTGGGTATAATGCATTATTTCCTAACATTAATGTCCATGAATAGAAGACTATATCAAACCTTTGAAAAATCTTGGAGATATTTATTAGGATAAACCCCACATAAATAAGTTATTCATAAAAAAATAGTATTCTTTGAGGATGGAAGAAGGAGGATTCATGGTTGATTGCCTAAATTCCTTTAACATGCATGTTTCTCAGTTGAGATTTATTGGTGTAAATATGGAGGATGAGGATCATTGCATAAAACTATTGTGTTATTTTCTATACTTGTGGGATCCCTTTTCATGATTATTAGGATTACCACTATCACCTTCAATATGGAAGAAGTAGTTGTATCATTACTTTCTGAAGAGATTTAGAGAAAATATCTAAGTGAGATGGCTAAGGATGACCTCTTATTGCTCATGGGAAAGTGAAGGATAAAGGAAAGAAGAAGGACAAGAAGTCAAAACACAAATCACCAAGGAGATCTAAGTCACTTTGAAAGTCAAAGGTAAAATTCTAGAACTATGACAAAACTAGTCATTTATACAAGAATGAAATGAGGAGAAAAACAAGAAAACAAGAATAACTTATTTGATTCTAATTTATATAAATCCTCTCAAGATGATTTAGATAAATTTTTCCTAGCCTTGTTAATGCTTGTATTTAAATATGTTTGGTTCATAGACTTTAGTGCATCTTTTAATATGACCTCACATAGGGAGGTTCTCAAAGTATGAAGAGTTTTATGGTGGGAAGGTGTCTTTGGGTGATGAATCTCATTTGAGAAATGTTAGTTGTGGAAGAGTGAAGATTGGATTCCTTGATAGTAGAGTGTATGGGATTAATGGTGTGTTGCATATCCCATATTTTGCGTACATAACCTACTTTCAATAAGTTAAATAATATGGGTGTGCATGTTTCTTTCTCAAGTGGAGGATGTAAGATGATGATATTTTATGGTGTTGGTGAAGGTTGTTCAAATTGGAACCTTGTTCAAGTTGGATGCATGCACTGTTAAGTACAATATTTCATATGAAAAGTCAAAGAAACGACCTTAAAATTCTTCATCCTCACTATTGGAACTAGTAGTGAAGAAATTTATTGCGTCAAATTCATATGGTAGTCCATTTTATGTACCTAAGAGTGGTCTTTCCTTAAAGATGAAGCTTCTAGTAGAGAAGAAAATGTTATGGAACCAAAGAATTCACCATATTGGTAAGAATTATTTTAGAGCCCTAAAAAAAATGGCTTGTAGAGGGGCTCAATGATTTTAATTCCAAGTTTGATTTTTTGTGAATATTGCATCTATGGAAAAAGAAAATTGTTTTCAACTTTATTCTAATCCTCATAAATCTTCTAGGGTTTTGGACAATATTCATTCAGATGTGTTTGGTCTTGTTAATGTTCCTTCATTATCAGTTGTGTATATTTTATTTTATTCTTTAATGATTACAATAGAAGTATATTTTTATTTCATTAGGAGTAAATCTGAATTCCTTAGTTGATTTAAGGAGTTTGAGGCCTTGGTTGAAAATCAAACTAGTAAAAATATTAAGTGTTTGAGGACTAATAATGGTGGTGAGTTTTGTGTGGTAAATTTTGATGGGTTTTGAAGGACCATGGGATTGAGAGGCATATGAATCTATACACCCTTTAAAATAATGGAGTCACATAGAGGATGAATAGGACACTGATGGAGAGGGATAGGATTATGCTAAGTGGAGCTAGCATTGAACCAAAATTTTGGGTTGAAATTGTGTAATGTAATAAATTGCATCCTATGCAATTTTAAATTCCATAAGCCTCTCCTTTAGATAATTTAAAGATAATAAGACAATGTTCCCTTTATCCCAATTAAATTTAATCCTTAATTTCTTAACCCCTTCATTTCCTTTCATTAAGGAGAATTTATGTCATGAACGGACATGCATCACATAGATGTTCAAGTGTGTTGCATGAAAATCCCAAATAGATTCTTGACTGCAGTAGTCGTTGAAATGTTATGTTTTCTACCTATCAGAGAATGTAACACCTCTACTACCTTGTAGATGTGCTAGAATGACTGGGTATGTGCAGGATCATCATGGAAAAACAAGCCCTTAAGTGGCGAAAAATTTAGAAAAATTAGAGTTAGGCAACTTGATGTAAAAATTAGAATAAGTTATCTATATTATTTCAAAAATATGTAAGAGTAGAATCTATATAAAAGTTAATATAGTTTCTAAACTACGAGGTTTATTTTTTTTTTAAAAATCTATTTGGTGAAAATTTGAAATTTCAATGTAGTAGTACTTAAATTTCAGGGAAAAAATAAAGAAGTAGGTGTCTCCACCTAACCACAATAAAATGATAATAGTTTTTATAAGGTTTTAGATATAAGTTGGGGACTCATGTCCCGATGTGATGCATATTTTTTTGTAATTTTTGCCAAGTAAATAATTAATTATGATTTTTAATTACAAATTTAAAAAAATATAAAAATTGTATGTCTAACCACCTTAACTTGGTCAAAATTCATGAAATTCATTTTTTAATCCTATAGTATGTGAAGCATAGAATGTGACACATGTTTAGATTCAAAAAATGTGATACCGTTTGAAAACTATAGATGTTTTTCAATCAGCTTATCAAATCAGGACTTTAGTCATAATTCAAATAGAGAATGAATAATAATTATTTATTAAATTCAAAGTAAATCATAATTTATATTGGTGGAAAGATGAGAATCCCCTTTAAAAACCCTTTTTGTTTCATCAATTTTGGGTAAAAAAATAAGTCATCAGCCACATACCCTACACATGCACATCATATCGCCACTTTTTGACCCATCATGATCCTGCACATACCTGACTCTTGCATGCATAACTCCCTAGAACACTTCATTTCTGACTCCTTGAATCCATCCTCTCTATCTACCATTTTCTCTCTTGCTCTCTTATCTCATAGTGAAGCTCTACAAAAATTATCTCACAAGTTTATCACGTCTACCAACTCAAGAGGATAATCACAAGCTATTAGTAACACTCTCTTGTTATTGGCATGTCTATATAATCTCATCTTTATTCATTTGATTATATTCATGATAGGGGTCCTCATTTGTGGGGTTTGTTTCTATCGTGCACGTCTTTGCTTTATATTTTTTTATCTATCTCAATCCTACTTGGCTATCTATGGAGGTGGAAACATCAAAATAGGGGTTTGAGTGAGGCAAGCCTCTAGATAGCCCCAACATTTTTTCTCAATATTTTGTGTGCGGGTATTGAATATATTTCATTGTTCGAGGCTTCATCTCTTGGTTCCCTATGAATATTTTCTTCCTCTTCTCTCCTTTTATCTTTTTTATTTTATCTAGTTTACATCACTTTAGTTTTTGTTATTCTCTATTATTTTCCTACACTTTAAGATCCCCTAGCAAACAAAAATATAGTAGTCACCTTGTTTTCTGAGATATCCTCTAGTTTTGGTGTATACAAGATGCGAGCCCAACATGAGGATGTCTTTGCACCACATTTTCATCCTTATCCAAGAGCTTGTCATTTTTTTGCAGAAGACTCTGTGACTTGCTCTTTCAATTTTTGGACAAAACTGTGGTCATTTTAAAATTATAAAACTCTTTATCTCCTTTTAAGTATTTCTTCTCTTATTTATTGGAGTTGCAAAGGTTGTGCATTGTAAGTGATCCTCCATGAGCTTTACAACTTAATCTATTACCTATAGAAATAGTAAGAACAAGCTTGAGGCCCACCATACCCCCTAATAGGTATAGTCCTAAAATGAAGAAAATTCAATGCTCTATGTTCTAGGAGGTAGAGTATTCAATCCTCTTATAAGTTTCATTCAAGGAAACCCCAGAGGTCTCAATCCAAGGATGGAATGAAGGAAATAGATCTACTAGAAGCCTTATGTCCTAGGGTATGATTAAAGACTAAAGATGGTTTCACCACCAAGATAAAGCTTGGAAAGACTAGGAATATACAAGATTTAATGATATGCAAAACTTAGGAAAATAAGCTAGAAATGAAATCAAATAAGAATAACAAGCTGGAAAAGTACAGGGGTGCACCTAGAAATATGAAGAGGCTTAGATGAAGATTTGAAATCTTGAAAATGTTGATTTTAAGGCACATTGGGACTCATACACAAATAGGGGTGATTTAGTCCTAGTTTAGGATTTCAAGCCCAAACCAAAATTTAGAACTGTCGAATCAAGATCTATAGAAAGATTCTAAAAATAGGTATGCTGGGACTGATACGCCACAAGTGGCGTATTAGTCCCATTTTATCGCAAAGTTTCCCAGGAGAAGAATTCTAAAGTGAAACTTTGTGATCATCTGAAGATGGATCAAATAAGCACTTTTCCACTAATTTCCTATAAATAGGTTGGATATCTTGCTCTAGATTTGAGTTTTTGTGAGTCTTGACAGATTGTCATGACAACTTTGACAACTTTGACAACTTTTTCATTTTGGTAGTTTGGAGGGCTTCAAATCCAATTTTTCTTCAACCTATGCACCTGCAATCACACAAAGAGAAAGAAAGTGTGTTGCTTTGTTAGGAAATAGGGGTTTTCCTAGGTCAAACCCCGTTTAGGTAATCAAACCATGTGATGAAATAAGCAAATAAGGACATGAAACATGCAACATAAAACATGAAACAATGATACCTTGAATGATTTTTGGAGATGTAAATCAGCTTGATATAACATTAAGTGGCCAAGCAAAATGTAGATCTTGATCTTAAATTAGGTGTAGAATAATGCCTAATATTGGATCTTGAATGCTACATCACAACACTAGCTCAACAACATGCTTGATGCTTTATGATCTTGACATGATGATGGATCAAGTGAATTGCTGCAACAAATGATGAAGAATCTCCCCTTGAATGCCTTAGAAATGCTCTTGTAAACTCTCTTGAGCCTCTTGTGAAGTCTTGGAATGCTTAACTCTTGATTTCTTAGGTTGATATCATGAATGCTTCATGAAATAATGATTTGAGACCTTGTTTATATAGGAAATCCATCCAACTTACCATTTATTAGATCCTAGAGGGCGACATTCATGAAATTTGAACTTAAAACCTTGATTTCTCACACAAAAACCTAAAAAGGGGCCAAATGGGACTGATATTCCACTTGTGGTGTATAGGTCCCATCTGGGTGGGAAGGTCATATGCCCAAGGTGGTGTATGGGTCCTACAAGGCAGGATAGAGAAATGTCAGGGAGTTGATATTTTAAGTGTATTTGTTGATTATGTCAGGATCTCAATTGAAATAAGCCTCAAGATGCATAATAAAGGGTCTTAGGGGCCTATTAATGATTATATGAAGGTCATAAATGAAAGAGGGCCCAAAAATTAATGTGAAGGTTTAAATAAATACACTTTACAACATTAAATTAAGGAAAAATTATGTCAATTTAGCTTAAAGGGCCCTAAACCTAATGTGAATGTACAAAACACATTACAACACTAGATCAAGGCAACATTAGGTCCATCTTAGGGTATGAGGATCATCATGGAAAAAAATAAGCCTTAAGTGGCAAAATTTTAGAAAAAATCGAGTTAGGCAACTTGGCTTAAAAATTGGAATAATTTATCTATATTATTTCAAAAATAGTAGAATAAATTTGTAGCAAATTGAATGTAGTTTCTAAACTACTATTTTTTTTTTTAAATAACTATTTGGTGAAAATTTGAAATTTCAATCAATTAGTACTTAAATTTCCCAGGAAAAATAAGAAGTAGGTCTGCTGTCTCACCACCCTAACCAAAATAAATTGATAATATTTTTTATAAGATTTTAGACATAAGTAGAGGAATCATGTCGGATGTGATGCATATTTTTTTGTAATTTTTCCAAGTAAATAATTAATTATGAATTTTTTATTACAATTTTTAAATGTAAAACTTGTATGTCTAACCACCTTAACTTGGTCAAAACTTCATGAAATTCAATTTTTCTTTTTAATCCTATAGTATGTGAAGAATAGAATGTTATACATGTTTTGGATTCAAAATGTGATATCATTTGAAAGCTATAGATGTTTTCAATTAGCCTATAAATCAACACTTTAGTCACAATTCAAATAGAAAATGAATAATAATTATTTATTAAATTCAAAGTAAAGAAAAAATTTATATTGGTGGAAAGCTAAGAATCTCTTTAAAACCCTTTTCATTTCATCAATTTTGGGTAAAAAAAAAGTCGCCACATACCTACAAATACCCATTATATTGCCTTTTTGGCCCATCATGATCTGTACATACCCTTTAATATTAATCATTCCCAAATAAAGTGTGAAAATGTAGAAGGATACATTTTTATACACTACAATTCCTACTAGACCTAGTTTAATGTTTTCAGAAAATCCCAATCCTTCTAGCCCTCAACCAAAATTTGGTGGTCTTTCTCCAAATTCTCCTTGGAGTCTCCATCCTTTCAAAATTATGAAGCAGATCTTAGAGTCCCCTTTGAGAAGGTTCAATATTTAGAGGAAAGGCTTATAGAATTTGAAGATTTTCTAAACTGTGGTAACATGTACACTCAATTTTCTCCTATTATAAGTAGTTTGAGGAACTTACTTATCTCAGACCATAAGGGCCTTGAGTTTCTCTGTGCGCTATCTAACATAGTTGAGACCCATGTACCTTCATACATGTTGGTCTTGAGTTGACCCCAAGATACTCAATTGGATGTCACTTTTATTTAGTTAATTTTTTTGATGCCTGATCTATATATGTATATCGTGGAAATTAATCCTTCTATACCTTCTATTAATTTTTATAATGATACAAACATGATGTTTATGCCCCCGTTAATCCTAGGATCAATGTATCTTGCACTCTTTGGGGTATAAAATTTCTCCGCTACTTGAATGCACACTTGAACCTCTACTACCATGGCTAATCCACCTCCCCACCATCTTGTCATGTTTTAAATACCCTATTGAAACACATGGATTAGATTTAGTCGCAATTAGCTAACTTTCAAAAACCACCTCTCATTCTACTTTGCAACCTTACTACTATCACAATTTGGCCCTAAAAATTTTGAATGTACCTATCTCCTAAGGGTTGGAGGTTCAAAAATTCAATAAATACAACGGTAGAGGTGATTTTTAGACTCACGTCTCATCATTCACTACCATCTATAGTGATTTCCTTTATCAAGATGAGTTTCTAGCTAAATTATTTTCATTGTCTCTCAAGGACACTATGTTGGAATGGTTTCCTCCCTTCCTCAATAACTCTATTTTCAATTTTTAGAAATTAATGAACTAGTTCTTGCAGTAATTCCATGCTAATATTGGGTAGAAGGCCATGTTCAATGACCTTGTCCATTGTAAGCAGGGATTTCATGAGAAAGTGACTCATTTTATTGCTTGTTATCAATCATTATTCACTCAAATCCCTTATTAAATTCCCAATTCTAATGTTCAATGTGTATTCATGGGGAATGTGCAATCGAAATTAAGGTAAAAATTAATTCTAATGAAATATCCATCCTTCACTCATCTTTGTAATGCACTTAGAGATTATAAATAGATGCTGACACAATACAAGGGTTCCTCCTTATCTTCCCATCTCAATAATTAGATATTAGTGTCTATTCTAGGAGATTCTAAAAAGAATAAAGTAGTAGTGAATGTTGTTTCCATTCCTACTAAAAAGAAAACTATGAGACATAATAGAATTTTTACAAAATTATCTTAATCTTATTCTAGTGTTCTTAAAAAATTGTTAAAATATAGCCTAACTACCCTTCTAGAAATCAGACTTTTTCCTAATGATAAGCGATATCGTATTTGGGATGCACAATTTTTTTGTCAGTATCATCAATTCCTAGGTTACGACACTGAACACTGAGTATATCTTCAACATATAAGCCAAAACCACATAGATAGTGGTGTCATCTAGTTTGGTGATAGGAAGGAAAAATTGAAAAAATCTATGGATAAGGCTAATAGTTAGCTACATATTTACATAGATCCATTTCCATTCCATTCTACTAATTTAATTATAGTTGCTTCTACATCTTCTAAATCTAGTAATTGTTAGTGTGAACATGGTCTCACTTACTCCTATTCCTCCTATGAGTTGTATGGATAAAGTTCCAAATATAACTTTTACACCATATGACTTTCCCCTTAATAGGAAGCCTTATCCTCTTTACATCCCCGCTCAGGTCAATGGTAACATCATCAATCGTGTTATGGTTGAACTTTCCAGTAAGGTTAATGTTATCATCAAAGGGATGCTCTTTATTAATGGTTTGTATAATGAGAAATACAAGGATTCAAAGGCTATGACCTATACTCATGATGGAATTTTTGTACCACCTAACGATTATATTTCTTTGACAGTCTTGGTTAGACCTAAGTTTGTTGATGTTCTATTTGTTGTGATGCCTGAATCTAACCTATTCAAAGTGATACTAGGTATTTCATGGCTAGTTCTTATGAATGCGCTCATGTTAGTAGTCTACAAGTGTTTGAAGCTGGGTATGTGTGGGATCATGATGGGCCAAAAAGTGGCAATATGATGGGTATGTGGCTGACGACTATTTTTTACCCAAAATTGATGAAACGAAAAGGGTTTTTAAAGGATATTCTCAGATTTCCACTGATATAAATTATGCTTTAATTTGAATTTAATAAGTAATTATTATTCATTTTCTATTCAAATTATGACTAAAGTCCTGATTGATAGGTTAATTGAAAAACATCTATAGCTTTCAAATGGTATCACTTTTTTGAATCCAAAACATTGTCACATTCTATGCTTCACATACTATAGGATTAAAAAAAAAAAATTCATGAAACGACCAAGTTAAAGGGTGGTCATGCATACAAGTTTTTAAATTTTTTAATTTTTAATAAAAATTCATAATTAACTATTTACTTGGAAAAAATTACAAAAAATATGCATCACATGCAGCATAAGTCCTGTACTTATATCTAAAATATTATAAAAGTATCATTTTATTGTGGATTTGGGGTGAGTGGGGAGCCAGGACACCTAGCATTTTTTTCATTTGAAATTACCACTCCATTGAAATTTCAAATTTTCACCAAATAGATTTTTTTAAAAAAAAGAAAACAAACATAGTAGTTTAGAAACTACATTCAATTTTCTACAGATTCTATTCTTACATAGTTTCGAAATAATATAGATAACTTATTAAAATTTTTACGTCAAGTTGCCTAACTCTGATTTTTCTGAATTTTTTGCCACTTAAGGGCTTGTTTTTTCCATTATGATGATCTTGCACATACCTAGCTCCCTCATGATGGTATATTGAACACTATTCATGAAACTAGTTACAAACCACTGGTGTCATGTGGGGCTTTTTGTTGGATCATTTTTATCCTACTCTTATTGGACCTTTACCATCACATGGAGATTTATTCTACAGGGATTATTTTAGGTATAAGGAAAGAGTTTCAACTGCTAATGTTGTATTTCCTTATTTATCTCATGTTATTTCTATGAAGGAATCTATATGTGCATATCAACATGCTTTGTCTTCTACACCTTCCTCCTTGAGGGCTACAAAAAAACATGCTCCTATGAATAGACTTCTACTATGGTTTCACAACTTCCAATGGTGTCCTTTATTCCTTCTATTGTTCCTAGCATGAGAATAGGAAAGGCACCCACATTGGTTAAATCTAAGACTCATGTTTTCCAACTCTTAGTTTTTCCTAAGTTCCCTCAACCTATCCTATATGGTAACGAGAAGCATACAATCAGAGTTATTTCTTCTTGTGTGGCAATTGTGCCTCAACCCTTGAGGCCTCCTCTCATTCCTCCACCTACTTCTAAAGTAGAGAAAGGAAAGGAGACCATGGTCAAGACTTAGGTCTCTATTTTTGTGGCACCTCATGTTCCCCTTAAAGATCCTATTCTTCCATTGATCTAACAACTTCACAAATATTACTCCTCTGGTGGAGTAGGAGATATTGAAGTATTTTGAGGCTTTTGTTCCTGGTATTCATAATCATTAGAACTAACTTGTACATGAGCATAAGCATCATTGATGGGCATTGACCCAGGCATGCGATACCTTGCAAGAAAATGAGGGTAATCCTTTCATCTATGTTTTTGCTTCTATCTTGGATTCTATTGGTTCTATTTTTTCATGTTTCTATTTCTATTTCCTTAGTTTTTCTTTTGGCTTCCTCAATGGATCTTGATGAACCTAACCCTAAGCAGATGAAAGTGTTCATTACTCCCTCTTGGGAGCCTCCTTTGATCACTTCTTTACTTGATATTCCTCCTTTTTCTGAACCTGTAGATATTCTTCACATAAAGGTAATATATATTGTGGCTCCTTCTACTTCTTCCCTTTCTTTTTCTAATGGCATGATGGTTCTGCATCCTCCTCTTATGCGTAAATTAGAACATGACCTTGTTCCAAAGGACGGTCACAAAATTTATTTTTCATCTTCTTCAACTCATCTTGGTTTGAACTTTTTATTCTTATGACATAAGAGACTCCTTCCCCAATGTTTTTCACTACCCATCTCTTGAAAGTCGGTAATGATACCCTAGTTTCTCAACCTCCTATTCAATCACTACACTCTACTTTAGAGAAGTGCATATTTGACTCGTTGGAGGATACTCTTGTAGACACTGAAAAATGTCCTGAATGATATCATACACACGAAACAAATTTACTAACATCATTTCCTCTTTAAAACCATCTTCTTTTCGCTTAATTGATTAAATTATCCTAGCTATTTAATTAATTGCATCATTTTCATCTATTAGCCTAATAAATTTACTCAGATTAATTCATCCCTCTTCACGCTAACATTTCATCTTATTAAATTAATTAAATAAATAAATTTAATTTAATTCCATAATTCATCTTATTTAATTAAATAGCCCTAAGCTATTTAATTAAATATCATTTCATCTCTCCCCCATTCATCAAATCATTTAATTTAATGAATATCACCTTTAATTCTTCTAATCACCTAATTACATGGTTAAATCTTGTTTAATTAGCAATTAAACTAATTTTGGACTCTAAAAAGGGAAAATTCCCTTGGAATATTCCTTATCTCCCTTTTTTCCACAATTAAAGTTTTCTTTTAATTTGAGAAATTCCTTTTTTGTCACCCAAATGAATATTCCAAAAGAATATTCTTATTCCTCCATCATTTGAAAAAGGGATATTTTCACTTAGCTTTTTAAGCAAGTTTTAACCTTCAACCTTTTGAACAAGCCACCTTTGACCTGTGTGAATAGGTCAAAAGTGTGTTTGTTTGAGGCAACTGTGAACCCTTAATTAAATACCATCATGCATTCTCATTCGTTGATGAGAATCCATGATCCATGCCTCTCATCTCCTTCATCTTTGACCATTGATTAATCTTTTCAATCTCAACCCTCTATTTCTCATTTTATTTCCTATAAATAGGTCACTATTTGGAGACAAATCGATCCATCTTTTTCAAAGAAAACTTATGTTGTTGAATGTCATCTATTTTTCAATTGCAAACTTATGTTGTTGAACTCACTTCCATCCACACTCATTTTTTACTCACATTTAGCTTGTTTTAGTTAATTTTAGTTGCATAATAGCTTAGAGCATCCATTATTGGCTTCCATGCATCCATCTTAGTTTGTATATGAATTAGGGTTTTCATATTTTAGCTTATAATTAACTTAGATTAGCTTAGCACTAGCATAATTAGATCATTTGTAGCATAAAATCATGTTAACTTAGCTTGCATCATGTTCATTTTTAGCATAAACTAGGTTTTCATCCATTTATCACATTGGTTTTATAGATTCTTTTCCATAGAATCGACTGAAATAGGCTCACTAATCATGGAATTGGGAAAGGGTCATTGTTTCATATCAACATGATACCAATTCCAAAATAGGATAAGTTTCAAATGGGTTAGAGTAGGAATTTAATTGTTTAATTGTTTATAACTTTCAGTTTGTATGAATTCTTAGTTTAATCTTTTCAATTTGAATGATCTTGTTTGGTAGATGCAAGTTTATTTGGGTAAATTATGCTTCAATTCATCATGGATTAAGCATAATCAACCCACACTAACAATCCTTCTCTCACAATTCTAACTCTATCATCCATCTTTGCTATGTTAATGACATTAGCCTTGTAGGAGATCCTAGATGAAGATGTTCAGGTAGCCTCCTCCTTAGCTCTTATTGTAGGAAAGTCACCTGACACTGCTCTTGTTTTCCTCCCTCTGCAAGATTTTCTTCCCTCCCCTTATGATGATCTATATTGGGAGAAGGATGACTTGTTAGAGGTT
>VDFB02184747.1:0-19320 GCA_007258455.2 Sequoia sempervirens | reverse complement strand
AAGAGGGAGAGAGAGATGCAGGGAGACATAAAGAGATAGAGATAGTTCTCTCTCAATCCATCCTCTTCTCTTTGCCTATTTCTCTCTATATTTGTCTTCCCTTCTCTCTTCATCTCTCTCTCTATCAGTTTTCTCTCTCCATTTCTTTGTTCCTCTTTAGGTACTATTTATCCCCAACCCCTCTCTTAGTAAAAAAACCTATTTTAATTTGTACTATAAAAAATATATTATATATTTTATTTTTAATTTGTATCATAGAATATAATATTATTTTAAAAATGAATTTAATAACTTATCTCACTATTTATCTCTCCCTCTCTCTCATACTCCCTCTTGATTTCTCAATTTTACCTATCTTTGCCTCCTATTTCTCTTTGTCTATATATCTCCCTCTCTCTATGCCAAGAAATAGGGAACCCTCTTTAACAATGCTACCTCTAATCCCTTAACACTATGCCAGCCCCAGCTAAACCTAGATTACACCTAGAAGCTTTGTTAAATTAAGCTTTAGAAACCTAGCTGGAGACTTCCTTCAGATAGATTTTTTTCACACAAACTGGTTATCAACTACCCTAATTGTTTATATAAAGTAATTTTAATTATTTTGAATAATTAGTATATTATATACACACACATACATGCATATGTTTCTTGCATCCAACTTTTTCAATCCCATTTTCCGTTGCATTATCAGTACCATTGAATTTCACAATTCTTTTTCTTTTTGGTAACATAGTACAATCTTAAGCATTGTAGTACATTCTAATTTAATTGAAAATCCAACCATTGTGTCATACCAACTTCTTCTTAACTTTAAATATTCATTACAAACAATTTATAAGCCATATCACCAAGGGGAAATTTAGCTAGGTTTTGAGTGCAAGTCCTTGTTGCAATATTTACATAATTTTAATCCTAGATTTACAAATGAGTAAGTTAGGAGCTAATATATGGGCTCTGGGTTCGATAATGTCTTTTGTTGAACTAAATTACAACTATTTACTAAACTTGACATCAATCATCTTCTCTTTAATATGTTTTAATATTAGCATGATTCAACATTATTCCAAGATCAAGATCAACCCTATCTCGGATTGACCACAAATAATAAGACAAAAAATGATGTCTCTTTAATTATATGTTTTCAACTCTAAACAATACAATAAGATAAACAATGATGTCTCTAAGATTGAAGTTAAAGCTTGAGCCAAACAAATATTTTTCTTGAAAAATTGAATTGTCATAGTACATTTCAAAATATATATATCAATTCACAATATCATAGTTAGGAACAAACCAACATGGCAAAAACATACACAAATAATTAATTAACAATTATAAAAATGAAATTTTGGGTATTTCAGTGCATGGCAAATCAATTTGAGAAGCATGAATGGTGTCCAGTTGTATCATTATGCGACTTTATCT
The DNA here is from genome assembly GCA_007258455.2 of Sequoia sempervirens. Taxonomy (NCBI): domain Eukaryota; kingdom Viridiplantae; phylum Streptophyta; class Pinopsida; order Cupressales; family Cupressaceae; genus Sequoia; species Sequoia sempervirens. Next base: position 17,892 of record VDFB02184747.1, on the reverse strand, counting down.
CTGTCTATAGCCATTGCGACTTTGTATCATTGAGAAACACTTGCTAGTGGGACGTGGCATTCCACAGAACAGTTCACGTGCCTTGTCTTTGCTTCCATATTTGAAACATGCCTATGAACAAATGGCAAGACAATATTATTAGAGAACTATACGAGTGTCATTCTTCCTCTTCATCGCTGCGCCATTCTTCATCTTCATTGCTTTCTTTGTCTTAAACAGTACATCGATACATTTTTTTCTCCCAATTGAATCTAGACGAAAATTTGCATTATATCTACATTCTTTTAGGAAATCATTTCAATATGCAAAATGGGTATATTTATTAATCAAGAGTTGAGATGTTCATTTTAAAGGAATTCAAGTTTTATGGCATGGGCGTGCATCTTCTATGGAATTCTGCAACGCTGAAAAGTAAACAGGAGATTTGTTTGGTTGTAGCTCTTGGTAAACCTCAAGTTGTTATCCCTGAGGAAGCTTGAAGTGAAATGAAAGACCATCACAATGGTACAGAATAGGGTCTAAATGTGTCGAGGTCAAAAAATTGTTCTCTTCTGTGGTCATTATCTTCTGCAGATGGCAGTAATACTTGTAAGAGAGAGCTTTTGAAGTGCTCTGGTTCAGAAATTATTCATGCTTCAACAAATAGAATTTGAGTAGGTTACTACGTAATCCATATATTTTGTGCATATCTTGCAATCATTGCATTCAATGAGATAACATCTCTTTGAGGCATTTTGTCAAACAGTTCATGTGCCTTTTCTATGCTTCCACATTTTGCATACATGTCTACCAGAGCATTTCCAACTAGAATATCTAAAAAAATATCCTCTTTCCATGATGCTTTGATGGATGTGCACACCCTGTTCCAGAGCTCCCATTTTGGCACATGCAGGGAGGATACTGGCGAAGGTTGTGGAATATGGCTTTACACCTGCTAATTGCATTTTCTTGAAAGTTCCTAAAGCTTTTTCAACAAATCCATTTTGTGCATATCCTGCAATCATTGCAGTCCATGAGATGACATGTTTTCAGGTATTCCGTCAAACAGTTAACGTGCCTTGTTAATGCTTCTACTTTTTGCATGCATGTCGACTAAGACAATCACGACCACAATATCTAACAAAGTTCCTCTATCTTTCATGCTTCAATGGATGTCCATACCCTGTCCTAAAGGTCCCATTTTGGCATGGGCAGGAAGGATGCTATCAAAGGTTAGGGAATTTGGCTTTAATCTTGATAATTGCATTTGCTTGGAAATTTCTAAAGCCTTTTCAACAAATCCATTTTGTGCATATCCTATAAGAATTGCAGTCCATGAGACCACATCTGTTTGAGGCATCTTGTCAAACAGTTCACGTGCCTTGTCTATGCTTCCACATTTTGTATACATGTCTACCAGGGCAGTTGCAACTACGACATTTTTTATGCTTTGATGGATGTCTGTACCCTGTTCCAAAGCCCCCATTTTTGCATAGGCAGAGAGAATGGTAATGTAAGTAGATTCAGGTGAGAGACACAACTGGTAAGCTCTATCTCTGTTATAAATACCTTGATTACCCTATTCGATTCGCCTGGAAACAACCTTTTTCAACAACAATTTTCTCTCACACTGTGTAGCCTTCCCCGTCAATTCACAAACAATTCACTTTGTTCTTACATTTGAGCTAAATCTTGTTCTTGACATCAATTATCAGTTGCCTCTCTAAGATCTACATAAACAAATCGCAGGCTCTTTTCCCTAATTTGCTATGGAGTTCTCAAAGCGCAAGTAACAACTGTTGACAAGTTGGGGACGTTTTTGCTTAGTGATTCCAACAACATAAGCTCCCTTTCCGACGCTTTTCATCTTGCTCGAACTTCGCTCTCTCTGCCTGTTTACCCCCATCCTCCTCTTGCTTTTTCATGCACCACACTTCTTCCCTTCATTGAACATCTAATCTTTCAAATCTGTGTTCTAACTCCAATTTAAATGGCTAACATGTATGGTGGCATTGTCCACAATGGATGCTGTAGCTAGCCCCCTTGCTCGGTGGAGAAAGTTGTCTGCTCTAGTGGAGAAAGAGGCTTTCGTTCTCGACCACCAGAATGACCCTCTGTTTACCATGAAACTGTTCTCAATCTTCCACACATTTCACTTATGCGCAGCGTGCCATTGTCGATGACTTTGTATAGTGATTGGGAATGGGAGAGAGCAAGCAGGGCTCTCCCTTTGTGTCGTTGAAAAGAAATGGCATTGTCATGTTGGTGAAAAGTCCTATGGAATACAAAGCTCTATCGCTGCCTAACGAGACAAAAAGCAAATGCGAGGTGGAGTTAAGTTACAGGAATAGCGGCGGCTCACTCCCAATGACTTTAAGGTGAATTTCAACAGTCATGATCTGAATGATCGTCTCCCGGGTCTAACTGAAAGAGTCGGCCGTTGATTATTAATTTTAGAATCGACAATGAAAAATTCCCTTAGTACATTACGTCGGAGTTCACAAACCCACCGTCACATGCTTCTACATTTTCCATACATGTCCTCATGTATCTCTCCTTGGAGAGCATCTATATCATCTCTGGATCTATATGTCAACCCCCTTGCTACCATTGTCACCAAGTAACAGAAAACAGTAAGGGTAACTCCATAAGCATCCAAATCAGACTGCTCTTGTTAAATATCCGAAAATTTGATCAACCTTTGTTTCTAATCACTCTTGTGTGACAAGATATACAAATTGGAATGTGCAGTATACTAATTTCTCTGCCTATTTTTGCTTCAGGTTAGAGTAGGTTAGGGTTAGCGGTAAGTTAATTGGACAATGTTCTTGTGGAGATTATTGGTGATGTACAATGAAACGATCTAAAAAATGGGCTTACACTATAATAATGTGCACAGTGTCAAACCTTCAATAATAAAAAAAGGGACAAGGTTTTATTTTTTCAGTTTCTAGAACTTTTATTTTGAGTATTTGGGAATCTAGACCATTTTTTTGGCTTCATAAAATTAGATGCATAAATTACAATGGATATCATTGCTTATATACAAACCTATTTTATGATAATATGCATGTTTCATTAAATTGTTTTCACCAAACATGCATATGTATGAAATGAAAAGGTGGAGGAGGTGAAGGGGGGTGGGAAGAAAACAAAAGGTGAGGAATGCTTATAACAAATGGAAAAATGCTTGACTAGCAAGAAATGAGAGAGGGGTCTTACAATTACACTTGTCATTTTGTAAAGAATTTTTGTTTAGATTAGTTGTATTATCTCTTGCCAATGTTAGGTCAACCATTTGTGATTAATTGCATATTCCAAAATATACATTACAGCTTCAAGGTATATAATTTTATAGAAGTGCATGTAGATTTTGTCTCATTTATAATTAGATATTGCTAATGTTACTTTCTTTGTCTAGTAAGATAGCTAATAGATTTGTGAATTTGTAAATATTTTTTAATCTAATTTGATTTCAATCTATCTGGTTTTAGTTAGAAATAAACTCTTATAATTTATATATGAAGAAGTAAAACAAATAACAATCGTGTTTATGTTGTAAATGGCACATACACATGTCATTTGAGAAACTCGCACAATGAGGTTTGATTGATTGTTGTTAGAGAGAAAAGAATAACATTTGTATATTTACAAATAAAATCACAATTTATATTACATTATAGTTGCATATTCATATCTCCCTATCTCTCCCTCCCTTATATACACACACTCTTTGTTTCTCCCTCCCTATCTCTATCTCTATCTCTATCTCTATCTCTATCTCTATCTCTCTATCTTCCCCCTCTCTATATCTCTCTCTCTATTATAGTTTGTCTTTGTCACCTTTCTCTCTCTCTTTCCCCTTCTATCTCTATCTCCCTATCTCTCCCTCACCCTCTATATTTGTATCTCATCATCTCTACCTCTCTCTCTTATTCACTCCATATCTCCTAATATGTACCTTTATCTCTCTATTTCTCTCTCTATCTCCCTCTTGCTCCTATCTCTATCTTTTTCTATCCATATTTTTCTACCTATATCTCCCTATCCCTCACTATCTCTTTATATCTCCCTCTATCTATATCACTCCTTCCCTCTCATACCTCTTTGTATATCTTTCTATCCATATCATTCTCTACCTCTATCTCCCTATCTCTTTATCTCTCTCCCTATCTCTCTATCTCTTTCCTTGTCCCTCTATATCTCTTTATATCACACTTTATCTTTATCTCCCCCTCTCTAGCCCCTTCTCTCTCTCCCTATACCTATCTCTCTCCCTCTCTCCCCCCTCCTCTCTCTCTCATTGATCTACCTATCTCTCTCCCTCTTCTCTCTCTATCTCTCCCTCCTCTACCTATATCTCTCCCTCTCTTAATTTTACATCTCTTATTTTTCTCCCATCTCCTCTCTCTCTCTATAAATGTATCTTTGTGTATCCCTATCTATTTCCCTCTCTCCTTATTTCTATTTTTGTTTAATTTTCTTTATATATCTCTTTGTCTCTTCTATCACTCTTTGTTTCTTTATCTCTTTCCCCCTCTCTCCTACTTTTCTTTATAAAATGCAACATTTATAGTAAAGAGACATCTTTTCTTCAAAAGAACAATTCAAATATACTTTCATGGCCACTGCTTTCCTAAGAGTTGCTTTGATATAAGTAATTTTTAATCTTGATAGATAATAAATCTTTCAATACATATGTGTCAAGAAACTAATGAACTAGAATTTAGCATACTAAATATCATCAACAATTCATCTCATTACAAAAGAAGGGCCCATTTCTACCATCACAAAACTATATTGGTATCAAGTTAAAATGTACAAGGCAACATAGCTTACAACTCAAAATTATTTGGGAAAATTAATTCTATGTTATATATTATCCATCATACCTACATATCACCCTACACTAAGGTCCTTATCAACACATCAACTAGAAAGAACTTCACCTTTTACTTTTTGGGTAAGAAGTAATGAAGCTTTATAACATGCAACCTACACTACTTGGAGATAAATCACATAGTCTAGATTATCAACTTGAATCTAATGGGTGGCACTTGGAGCCTAAACTCAAAGTGATCAAATTATGTGGGAAAATTTTGTTTAGTAGAACTCCCTAAATATGTGTTGTCATTGATTTCTACAATCATAGAATATGCACAAAATGGATCTGTTAAAAAGTCCTTGGAAACTTTCTAGAAAATGCAAGACATGTACAAATTCAATATCAAATACCTTTGCCTACCTTCTCCTTAATTGTGTGAAAATAGGACCTCTATAGTAGGTTGTGTCATCTACCACAACATAATAAACATAGATGATTTTTTTAGACTTTATAAATGCTATTTTAAATATTAATCTCACTCCTATCAATTTCTATTTCCCTTTTTATCTCTCTTATCGCTCTCCCTCTACCTCTTGGTCTCTCTCTCTGCATATATAGTTACATATTCATGGTATTACAAAATTGTATATACATGATAATATTTATAATTTGATATTGATGAGACCCAAGTTTGTAGATGGTTAGGAGAGAGAAATAGGGCATTTCACCTCCATTCATTTTTGTTCACCATTTTCTTCCTTCGTTTTTCCTCCAAACTCTATCTAATTTTTCTCCTTAGCATCATTTTTCTATCTATCTCTCCATATCTCCCTCCCTTATATACACACACTCACTTTGTTTCTCCCTCACTATCTCTATCTTTATCTCTATCTCTATCTGTCTATCTTTCCCCCTCTCTATCTCTCTCCCTCTCTCTCTATTACTTGTCTTTGTCACCTTTCTCTCTCTCTTGCCCTCTCTATCTCTATCTCCCTAGCTCTCCCTCCCCTCTATAGTTTTATCTCATTATCTCTACCTCTCTCTCTTATTAACTCCATCTCTCTTGATATGTATCTCTATCTCTCTTTCTCTCTCTATCTCCCTCTCGCTCCTCTCTCTATTATTTTCTATCCATATTTTTCTACCTCTATCTCCCTATCTCTTTATCTCTCTCCCTATCCCTCACTATCTCTCACTATCTCCCTCTATCTATATCATTCCTTCCCTCTCACTCTTCTTTGTATCTCGTTATATCCTCATTTTTATCTACCTTTATCTCCCTATCTCTTTATCTCTCTCCCTATCTCTCTATCTTTTCCCCTATCCCTCTATGTCTCTTTATATCACCCTTTATCTTTATCTCTCCCTCTCTTTCCCTCTCCCTCTCCCTCTCTATATATTGAACTATCTCTCCCTCTATTCCCCCTTCTCTCTCCCTCTACCTATCTCTCTCCCTCTCTCCCCCTCTTCTCTCTCTCCTTGATCTACTTATCTCTCTTCCCCATTCTCTCTCTCCCTCCTCTTCTGTCTCTCTCCCTCCTCTACCTATATTTCTCCCTCTCTTAATTTTATATCTCTTATTTTTCTCCCATTTCCTATTTCTCTCTATTCCTCTCTCTATAAATGTATCTTTGTGTCTCCTTGTCTATTTCCCCCTCTCCTTATAATTTATATTTTTGTTTACTTTTCTTTATATATCTCTTTGTCTCTTCTATCACTCTTTTTCTCTCTCTCTCTTTCCCCCTCTTTCCTACTTTTCTTTATGAAATGCAACATTTGTAGTAAAGAGACATCTTTTCTTCACAAAGAACAAGTTGGATTTACTTTAATGGCCACTACTATCCTAAGAGTTGCTTTGATATAAGTAGTTTCTAATCTTGATAGATAATAAAATTTTCAATACATATGCATCAAGAAACTAGTGAACTAGAATTTGGCATACTAAAAATCATCATTTCATCTCATTATAGAAGAAGGGCACATTTCCACCATCACAAAATTGTATTAGTACTATCAAGTTAAAATGCACAAGACAACATAGCTTACCACTCAAAATTATTTGGGAAAATTAATTCTATGTTATATGGTATGGACATTATACCTACATATCACCCTAGACTAAGGTCCTTATCAATGCCTCGACTAGAAAGAACTCCACCCATCATTTTTTGGGTAAGAAGTAATTATGATTTATAACATGCAACCTACACTACTTGGAGACAAATGACATAGTCTAGATTGTCAACTTGAATCTAATGGGTGGTATTTGGAGCCTAAAACTCAAAGTGATCAAATTATGTGGGAAAAAATTGTTTAGTAGAATTCCCTAAAGATGCATTGTCATGACTTTCTACGATCATAGAATATGCACAAAATTGATTTGTTAAAATATCCTTGGAGACTTTCTAGAAATTGCTATAGACATGTACAAATTCAATCTCAAAGACCTTTTCCTACCTTCTCCTTAATTGTCTGAAAATAGTACCTCTATAGTAGGTTATGAAATCTATCACGATATAATGAAATATGCTTTTTTTAGATGTTATAGATGCAATTTTAACTATTAATATTGCTTCTCTCAATATCTATTTCCCTTTTTAGATAGCTCTTATCTCTCTCCCTCTATCTCCTAGTCTCTCTATCTCTCTCTCTCTCTCTATGTGTGTGTGTCTCTCTATCTCCCTCTTCCCTCTTTGTGTATCCCTCTTTCTCAAGTCCTCTCTCTTTATTTTTTATGTCTCGCTTTATTTTTTTCTCTATCTTCTTACCCCTCGCTCTCTATCTCGCTCTTCCCCCTCTATCTCTCCCTCCTTCTATCCCTATCTCTCCCTCTCTCTATTGTAAACATAACATGAGACTATTGGTAATGGAGCGTGATTATTTTCCTCTTTCAAAGGTTTTGTTTTTATCATGTTCAGATCCCTATTAGAGGGTGCATAGTTGATTTGGAGCTATCACTTCTCCATTAAGACCTTTGTTACACAAACAACATCGTTTGCTAAATGATCTACCAATTTACCTCATGTATTGCAAAACGTATGTAAAAAGAGGCCAATTTTTCCCTATTGACCTTCCACACCTCTTCGGCGTACCCATTGCACACCAAGGTGCAATTGCTAGTTCTAGTTTAGGTGTATCCCTATTTGAGAGTGATCAACATAGAATATCTAATCAACGGCTCAGTCTTCCCAGGAGACGATCAAAGTGATCGTAGCTGTTGAATTATTTCGCCCAGTTTTTCCTCATTTTTGTTGCAATTATTAAGTTCTTGCCCGTATGAATACTTGATTGGAAAGCCTTATCATATCAAACTGCAAGTTGTGCCGTAATAGCAGTGAGTTGGTTGTCAATACAAGATGGCGACTGTAGGAAATTTTGTACGGTTCTTTAAAAAATTTATTCAGATTTGAGACACCTTTAAAATCCCCACCCAAGGTTTTAGCTTAACACATCTACAAGCATTTTCAATATTTTATCACCATTAGATAACGTGGAGACGGTGGCTACTTGGCGTTTTAAATGAAAGCATCAGTACGAGTTGGTGAACGAGTAATGACGCATTTACTCACAATTGTTTGAATTTATTCGCCTTTCGGCATCAGAGTTGGAAAAGAAGCCGAATCTCTTGGAGCTTGAGGCATGGCAAATCTTTTGGTCATTTTGGGAATATGAGTACATTGTTGCTGATTTCGACTCAATCTTTGGAAGACTTTAGGAATGGAAGCATTGATTGTGTCGGGGCTTAAATTTGATGGCCGTATGACCATATTTAGAGATTTTTACCGTAAAATACAATCAAAATTTTAAGAAGATTGTATCGGATGAAAGGAGAGATTTTGGATAGACTGTCAAAATTTATATAGAATTATAATGATATATATATTTGATTTATATATAATTCTACTTACATAAGGTATATCATAATGTTTTAAGGGCAACTTTGAATAGATAACCATCATTAAAAAAAAATTTGACAGGCAAGGTCGACCGTCAAATTTAAGCCCTAACTTGTGTCCTCCTTGACGGTGGCCCGGAGTTCTCTCTCGCCGAATGGCGTTTGCATATATTCAAAAATACCCACATGTAAAAGACTGGGTTTGGTGGCCCCGCTACTTTTACATTTCACCACTTTCTTTTTTATTTCTTTTCAATAAGTTTGAAATCACTTCGATTTTTAACCTTAAGTTTAATGGTTAAGTTTTAGTGAAAAGATAAGGATGCTATTTATCGCGTATAGAATTGTTCGGAGTGCATGTAGCCAATTTTATCATGGCATCCCAGTTAACTTAATGACACGAACTCTGAAGATGACCATTAACTGTTGAACTGGATTATATTTAAGATCTTTGTAATGAAGTTTTTAATGGATTCTCCGTAATGAAGTTTTAATGGCTATGGGGATGGAAATGAGAGTCATAATAGTGTTGTGGAGCATCTATGCTATATATCAGTGCTTGGCAGATGTGGGCATAGCTATATCTTATAATCCTTCTTATGTTCGTAAGTAATATGCTATTCTGCACTTCCCTATTGTATTTAGAATCAATGGCTTTAATTTTTAATAAATAAAATATGATAGAGCCCTTTGCTGAGGTGAAATATTTCAATATATTGCAAGGAGAGAGCATCTGTGCTAATTTCTCGCCATGAAATTTACTTTGGCAATGACTGTTTGAAAATTTAGCTATTTTGGGGCCAAGGTAAAATTGGCACTTGCAGTTCAGTAACTATTCTTCCTATTATTGTTTTCAAACAATTCGATTACTCAACTTTATATTTATTTGAGTATTGTAATACAGAATAAATAAAAGTTGCATTTCTAAATATTTATTTCAAAATGACATATGAATGTCTTTTACAGAGTATACAACAAGTGCTTAAGATTTTACTGTGAGGCACTTATGGCATACACCAATTTATTATCAATTATGTTTTTCTTTTTTTATTAGAGGTGATGCGTTTCAAACAATATGTCCTGACATAATCCTTTAAACTAAACAATGCATTTGCATCAAATTCTTTCCATTTCTAATGACAAATTGTTATCATTCAACCAAATGCGTAGCTAGTTTATCTTGAGTGTTTCCTATTTGAAAGGACCAAGCAAAGATGAGTCGCAGTAGGTATCGTCTGGGAGACGATTGAACCTGTTTTGTCCCTCGATTGTTTTCCACTGCTTTTTGACCTCCTTGAATGCTCTCATGTACTTCTTGACACCTTCGCTTAGATATTATCTTTCGCAGTAATGGTGCAGTCATCTCCCGCGTCCTCCCATTGATCATCTGGCATGTCTTGAATACTTCGAGTGAATTGGGCGTCATGGTTTCGCCTGTGGATTTCTTCCGAGAAGCGGCGCATTTCCGCTGCCGCCTGCTCATGATCAGCGACTTCCTGCTGATATTTCTCCAACTCGAGCGCCTGCATTTTCATTACGACTTGCATGTCATCTTCTTTCTCACCAACAGAAGCCTGTGCGTTATTTTTGGAATCGGCAGACACCAAACTAGTGGACATCGTACTGCTAAATGCCAGCGCTGGTTTCTGAATCGGCTCACCCATCCTCTATGCTCAGAAAACGTGTTTTTCTGTCAGGATTTATTTAAATGAATCCTTTATTAACTATCGTGAGCCCCTCATTCTAAAGGCACAAGAGTTGAAGAGAGGAGGCAAATCAGGGTTTCTGAAGCGACGAGCAAAGGAGGCAGATCAGGGTTTCTGAAGCGATGACGTTCAAAAGGAGGAACGGAGGGCGTAACAAGCACGGGCGTGGCCATGTTAACTTCATTCGTTGCTCCAACTGCGGCAAATGTTGCCCTAAGGATAAAGCCGTGAAGAGATTTCTGGTTCGTAACATAGTGGAACAAGCTGCAGTGCGCGATGTGCAGGAAGCATGCGTTTAGAAATTTCCAAGCAAATGCAATTGTAAGGTTTAAAGTCAAATTCCGCAACCTTTGCTAGCACCCTCCCTGCCAACATAGTCGTGTACCCCCTCAACATCTTTGGCACATTTAATTTCCATGGCTTCCTCAGCATTATACAGTCTGAAGTAGTAATGCTCGAGGAGAGAGAGTTGAATGAGCGAGAGATAGTAGAGAGCGAGCTCACAACATAAGAGCGGGAGAAAGTAAACAACTTGGTTGAAGACCTTATACTGTAGACACCTAAAATGACCTAGGCTTGCAAGCTTCATTTTTACCACTTTCGTCCTACCATAATTATGTCATTTAATTATGTCCTTGGTCCACATTCGACTATTGATTAAATAATTCATAATTATTTAATTAATTCATATCCTTTTATTCTTCATGATTATTAAATAAATAAATTTTATTTATTTATTAAATACGTCATTAATTATCTAAGTCTTTTCTTTAATTAAATAAATTTGTAATTTATTTCATTTCCTTCTGCATTTAATTCTTCACGATTATTAAATAAAATGAATTACATTTATTATTTATTTAATAAATCACTAAATGTAATTAAAATAAATTGATTAATTTATTTAATTAGTGAATCTAATATGCTAAGATAAAATGGTAAATTTAATTATTTAATTGCCAATTCAATATTCTTCTCATTTTAAATAAATTAAATTATTTAAAATGTCATTTCAATCTTAACTGTCAGTCCTTTTTGATAAATAATCTGAAAAGATTATTTATTATCTCTCAAAATCCATAATTTGAATTAATTTAATTCAAATTGGTAATTAATCTTCCAAAAATCAAGTAATCAGGCAGATTCTTGATTTTCCAAATCTGATCTTCAATCCAAATCTTATCTTCTTGATTTTTTGAATCTTGCAAATCAGGCAATCTTATCTTCTTGATTTTTCAAAAATCTTTATTTTCTAATTAATTTCCTCATTTATTCTCCACCGTCGATCCGATTATCTGAGATTTTATTCTAACCGTTCGATTAAGGATTTTGCCCTAACCCTAATTAGGGATTCTCAGGCTTAATCTGGACCGCTCATTCTAGGTTCTCATCATCAATTAATCTCGTCCGTCCGCTCGAAATGGCATTTTCTATAAAATACCATTTTCCTCTCACTTTTCGATTATACACGCACATGCTAACATTTTGCATAGGCATTATAGGCATTTACTTTCACACTTAGTCTTTCATATGCAATTTCAATGTTTATTATAATCATTTGATCAAGTCATGGCATTGTTTTAGGCCTAGGCATTTGTCAATCATAGGCTTTTAGACATAGGCATTTAGACTTTCAAGTAAATCCTTCAAGGCTTGTTGTAGGACTTAGGCATTTTCAGATTGCTCGAACGAAGAATCTGAGGGCAACATCATCCAGCAAGTAAGAAGGTGCTATGGAGGTAATCATGGGAATTGCAAGTTGCAGGTATAATCATCTTATTGCTTAATTTCCTTTGTGCTCTATAGAACTTTGGGTTTTTGTCATTTTACTTTGATTTAATTGATCTAATCTAATACCTAGAAATTACCCACCGGTTACGCACTACATTCCAAGTGTGTACGACACTGCCTTCACCAGACTGAAGGAATGTCGTTCTACCAACGAGTTGGGTTGGGTGAAATGCTCCGCGCATTGGTGGGCCATATCATTATTTCTTTTCTGTTAGAAGCCCCGGATGTGATAGTAAAATACACAAGGCATTGGGCTCAGAATTCAGATGGAAGGAAGATTGAAGGAGCCATTGAGGATGTAGGAAAGGTGAGCGGACTCTCACAAAAGTTGGCCAACGATGGAGTCTTGGACATGCATTCGGTGGAAGAGACCTGACAAGTCTCAACCCCAGCCGGTCCTAGCGCACCGGAGGAGGAAACCTGTCCCTTTCAAATGTAATTCGTAATTTGTTTTTCAAGTGAGCACCTAAATTCAGGTTTCAGCAGATGTCGAGTTGAAATGTAGGACTTTTAAACTCATTTATTATTCGTTCCTTCCATATCCCCGGTCTGAAATGCCAATGGAGTGGAACTGGTATTTGTAGGTCGTGTGCACCGAACAGGTCATCCATGTCTCATTCTTCTGCGTCAAGGCTGCAGGTTACTGTGCTTAGATAAATGCTATTCTGAATCAAAAGATGCCCAAAGCTTCAGAAACTTTCAAGCAAATGCAATTGCCAGGTGTAAATCCAAACTCCCTGCCTGTGCAAAAATGGGGGCTTTGGAACAGGGTATGGACATCCATCAAATCATAAAGGATAGAGGAGTTTTTTCAGATGTTGTAGTTGCAACTTCCCCAGTAGACATGTATGCAAAATGTGGAAGCATAGACAAGGCACATGAAGTGTTTGACAAGTACTCAAAGAGATGTAGTCTCGGATATGCACAAAATGGATTTGCTAAAAAGGCTTTAGAAATTTCCAAGCAAATGTAATTGTCAGGTTTAAAGCAAAATTCCTCAACCTTTACTAGCATCCTCCCTGCCCTCCCTGCCCATCCTCCCTGCCCATCCCAAAATGGGAGCTTTGGAACAATATGGACATCCATCGAAGCATAAAGGATAGAGGAACTTTGTCAGATATTATAGTTGCAACTGTCCTAGTAGACATGCATGCAAAAAAGTGGAAGCATTAACAAGGCACGTGAACTGTTTGACAAAATGCCTAAAAAGATGTCATCTCATGGACTGCACTGATTGCAAGATATGTACAAAATGGATTTGTTCAAAAGGCTTTAGAAACTTTCAAGTATATGCAATTGGTAGGTGTAAAGTGAAATTCCACAACCTTCTCTAGTTTCCTCCCTGCCTGTGCCAGAATGGAAGTTTGCAACACAGTATGGACATCCATCTTAAAGCATCATGAAAGGATAATAGAACTACTTTTTGAATACCTATTTGATTTAAATTTTAAAACTGCATCTACATGTGTGCACACACATTGGGTCCTATAGAAGGTCCTATAGTTAGTTTAGACTGGTTAGTTTGATAGAAATCATAGTAAGTTTGGTTTCCAAATACACATTTTATTGATAGGCATATAGCATAGGCTTATATGAACATATACGTGTATATTTTCTCATTGATACAACATGTACACATTGAAGTTATAATGTACTTATCTTTACTTTAGGGCTTGAAAGGATTATGTGTAAAATTGGTCCTAAATTCTTCTTTGATTGATATCCATATAAATCTGTACATGTGCACTTCTAGAGCATGTATACAAATCTGATCTTAAGAACAGAGTACACAACTTGCTTATCTTAATAATATAAGAAATAAAGGATGTTAACACATCAATTTAATTATTTCACCCCATAGTTTTCTATATTAAGAATTTTCTTTGTACAATAATATTAATATACTATAGTTTGAAATACTTTGAAATGAAAATGGTCTATAGTTTGGGTACATTTGTGCAATAAATGTCTCAATGAAGAAGTAATATGCATCCATTTACAAGGATCCAAACATGAATGAAACAAAATCTTCAAATCAGGGAAATATTTGTAGTGCCGCCTCACATCGCCTAACCCATTTCTTTTTCCATAGGTACAAACTCACTTGTCAAGCTACTCTCATGTATAGAACTTGTACCATATATCACAAGACCATCTAGAGGAATTCTTTTGCCAACTTTCACAACCAAAATGGTGTAATTTCCATAGCCTTAACATGCACTTTTTCCCATGTTTCCTCAATCACAATTGATATAGCCTTTTAGGTCTATACAAAAGTGAAAGGCTTCATTCACACGGACTTTAAGTGAGATCCTTGCATTGTGCCTACCAACTACGCTTCACCGAATCCAATGTCTCCTTTGTGCAATGTTTTTATGAATGGATGAGAATGCTCTCATTGTCTTGCATCACTTCTCTAGCACTGCATGGATGGGAATGGGTACAAGGAAAATAATAGCATAATGTAATTTAAGACTCCCAAAAGTGTAAAAATAGTGTAAACAAGAGAAGTTTAAAAAATATATAGTGGGTGAATCACAATGGATTCAAACCAACAAACATGTTATAACTTAGTACATATTCAACGAAAAATGACATGCCCTATGAAATTCCCAAGTGTTCTCCTCCCTTGGCCCTCTCTCCTATAGAAATTCCACCATCTCAATTAGTACAATTGTGAATGACATATCAAATGTTGGTATAGGAGCTCTATAATAGGGTTTGGAATCTATCACAACATAAAGGAAGGAGATTTTTTTAGATGTTATAGATGCAATTTTAACTATTAATCTCTCTTCTCTCGAAATCTATTTCCTTTTATCTCTCTTTTCTCTCTCTCTCTCTTTCTCTCTACCTCTCCCCTCTTTGTATATTCCTCTCTTTTTCAAGTCCTCTCGCTTTGTCAAGTCCTCTCGCTTTGTTCTTTAAGTCTCACTATATTTTTTCCTCTATCACCTTACCCCCCTCTCTCTCACTCTTCCCCCCTCCATCTCTCCCTCTTTCTATCTATATCTCTCCCTCTCTCTATTGCAACATAACATGAGCCTATTGGTAATGGAGCTTAATTATCTTCCTCATTTAGAGGTTTGTTTTGGTCATGTTTGGATCCCTATAAAAGGATGCATAGTTGATTTGAAGCTATCACTTCTCCATTGAAAACTTTGTTGCAAAAACATCATTTTCTAAATGGCCTGCCAATTGAACTCATGTATTGCAAAATGTTTGCAAAAAATAGACCAATATTTTCCTAATTGACCTTCCACAACTCTTCGGCGTACCCATTGCACACCAAGGTGCGATTGCTAGTTTAATTATGTTATATATCAAGATCGGGTTTATTTACAAGTAATTGGACATATGATTTTGAATTTAATTAAATAAGGATTTTTTTTTTAAAATGTCTATGTTTATTATGATATAATCCACTTTAAAAGTGCAAAGATAATATCTAGATAATCCTATTGTTTCTTTAAAAGTAAAATAAAATAAAATTCAAAAGTAAATTGAAAAAGGAAGAAAAGATGAATATCACGATAAATTCATGCGACAAATTTACAATTAAGTAGTTATTGCATATCTACATAACTTTAGCATTCCTTTCCATATATAATTATTTTTGAAAATCTATATTAAAGCTGCTCCATTTTTTAAGAGAAATTTCTAAATAATGCATTGTACAAATTAAAATTTACATAAACCTAGATGCTTAAAATTGAAAGTTATATTGACTTTATAGAACCATGATATAAGCAATTGAACACTTGGTAGTATAAGAGACACCTAACATTTTACCCTCTGGTTTAACATTCACTCTTAGCATTTTTATTTTATAAGTATGATAATGATCATTTGAATATGTTCAATGCATCAACAATTTCTATACCCATATCTTATATCACCCTTAACCCCTTTTAGACTTGAACATCCAAGTTTGTTTTATTCTTGCTCATTCCATTATTCTAGACATTATTATACCAATGGTATAGTCCCTTACATGCGTCCCTACATGGTCATGTCTACAATATTCAAAAGCTTACTTTTCTCATTTTAATGCTTGTATTTTTTACTTTACTTTGCACATGTGTCCTCTCTCACATCTAAACAACCATAAATAGTCATAAACTGCATATTAAATAAAGAAATAATTGGATCATGACTATACAAGTAGAGGAAGCAACACATAACAACACACCATAATAATCAACATAAATTAGTAATAGGAATTAAGAAGCACAATAGATGCCATTATTGTAACTCTATCTTCACCTTAATATACACATGTATATTTCCCAAGGCATTCCTTCTCTGATCTTATTAAATCTTGTAAGGTTTGATCATCATCAAAGAAGTTTCACTATTCAACCTCTTCAAGACAAAACCCCAAATTTTTCAATGACACCATGTCGTCTAATTTTCATTGCATGTGTAGGTAGTAGAGTAGTAGAGGATGTTGTTGCAATCATATAAGATAGGGTAGCACAATAGATGGATATGATCATCTATTCTTATGGATGCTACAACACAAAGTCAAATAGAATTATGTACTAAAAGAGAAGACAAAAGAAAGATGTAGAGTCCAAATTCCTCCTCCTAATATATCATAGTAGAATTAGAACATTAATTTTTTTTGAATGACTAAAAGGAATGACATTATATTCCTTATCTCTCATCTCTTCATTATCTATGAGTAACCTTATCTAATTATTTAACTTAGAATCTAAAATGTATTTAGCAGAATTAGATAAAAGATTACACTAAAGATAAAAATTAAATTAAAAATAATCACAATCTATCTCATTTATTTTTAGTTTACATTTTGTTGCACTTGACACTTCTACACATTGTAAATTATTTTACTTCTTATTTCTTTTTAAAATATATAAAATGGTATTCCTAGTTGAAATATTGGAAATGGTATAATGGTATCCCATTTCATAATCACAAACCCTATAAAGGATATTCTTAGCTCTCTTTGCATTTGCATATGGTACAAAATCTCAATATTAAGTTGAATCATAACAACATAGATTCTAGATTATTTGGTCAGTCATTCTTGAGCTAAATCTTACTCACTTTGCTTGGTGTATTATCTACCAAGGTATACCTATTGGTTCTAGATTGATTCATTTGGGAATTATCAATCCTTTTTATCATTTTACAAACACCAGGAAAGCATCTTATTTGGTTTTATTCAAAATCCAAGCTACTTGGAATTGGGTCCATGATTTCTTCAAGCCTTTTGTACCTAAGCCATTTTCTTGGTACATGATTCTTTTATGGAATTGGCCTAAAAATATTGCAAATTTTACCCTAATATGGCATAGCTTTAGAGTGAAAAATCTATATAACATTTGGAAAGATAGAAATTCTTCTCTTTTTAGAATGTTATATTGATATTCATTTCCCTTTGTCTCCCAAGTACATGATTTTCTCTAATATTATCATGCAGATACAAGCATAATCTAATAGAGTCACACTTGAAGTAACTCATCTACAAGTGCTTCTTGACCATTGGAAATAGGATGCCATTTAATTGTAAATCCTAAACATTAATTATTTCATGTATCTCCTAGATTCTTGGAATGTGTTCAACAACACTAAGATTAGGATGAGATTAATTATTTGGATGAAATAAATCATGAAATTGACATTTGTATTTATTCCTAAATAATAAGAGCATGTGGGTGCACATTGAA
>VDFB02184746.1:3808-72156 GCA_007258455.2 Sequoia sempervirens | reverse complement strand
CATTCAAATCTCATATCTCCTAATCCATCTCCCCTCACAAATTTACAATTAATTTGTCCTCTGAATACATATACACGTCCACCCTATTCACCTCTATCTCACAACATAACTAATGATCCTGTCCTTAATCAACTCTTGCAAAGTGTTTCATCCCTCCAACATAAAATTGATACATTGAACCAAAATCAAAAAGGTCAACCTTCACAATATGTCAAAAGAAACCCACTATCCTTGGAGATATTGAGAACAAAAATGCCACAAGGAATAGAGATTTCTATATTTGAGAAATATGGTGGAAAAGGAGATCCTATTAGCCATGTTTCCGCATACACAACCTTGTGTAGTGACTTCATTTTTTAGGATAAAATCTTGGCTAAACTCTTCCCTAGATCCTTGAAAGATACCACTTTGGAATTGTTGTGTTGCTTACCAAATAACTCAATATTTTCATTTAATGAACTTGTGGATGCCTTT
Source organism: Sequoia sempervirens (assembly GCA_007258455.2). Lineage (NCBI taxonomy): Eukaryota > Viridiplantae > Streptophyta > Pinopsida > Cupressales > Cupressaceae > Sequoia > Sequoia sempervirens. The sequence goes on along the minus strand of VDFB02184746.1, from coordinate 71,682 downwards.
CTCAATCATTTCCAAGTGCACAGGGGTCACAAGATGACCTTAATAGATTTAATGAAATGTAAGCAAAAGGATGATGAAAAGGTCACTAACTTTATCTCTCGTTATCGATTTATTTACTCACAAATCAACATTAAGATTCCCAATCTTGATATCCAATGAATATTCATTGAGAATTTGCAACATAAGATTCAAGATAAGATTGGGATGATGAAATTTCCCTCCTTCACACGATCGTGTACAACCCTTTGTGATTACAAAAATTCTATTAGTATTCATGAAGTGAAAACTCCCTCTACCCATCTTGAAAAATCTAAATCCATGTCTCAAACCAACTTCCAATCATTCAAGAAACCAAATAAGAGCTTTATACAACTCAATTCCCCTCAACCAACTCAACATGTTGACTCCCAAGTTTCTGCTATAAAAATAACAAATCCATATACATTTAGGAAGAGGAGTAGACAATTCACCCATGTACCTGATACCCTTCATTCCATCATATTGCAGCTCTTAAACAAGAACTTAATTTCCTTACCTCCTATTAGAGCTCCCGATCCTAGTAAGCCTTTACCTCTAAACTATAACCAAAATTCTTTTTTCCATTTTCATCGTCAAAATGGACATGATATGGAACATTGTAAGCATCTAAAACATGTTGTGCAAGACCTCATTAATTATAATCACATACAAATTGGTTGTGTCAATGATGAAGGTAATAAGTTCATTGCCCTTCCCAACCAAAATTTGCAAATCTTTACTAATCCTATGCCAAATCATAACATATCCTTTGTCAAAGCTAGTGAAACCGAGAATTATTTGATGAATATTGACATGAATGATGGCAACATGAATGATAGTGAGGAAAATCCTATGGTTACTATGATTGGAATCATTAAAGTTCAACCTCATAAGGGCCAAACCAATATGTCTCTTGAAATTTCTTTCTCATCAAATGATATAATTAAACATGCACCTGATGGTCCTCTTTACATTTCCATAAGAATAAATGACAATCCTACTAATGGGATACTAATTGATCTCATCTGTGTAGAAAACGTGGCCACCAAATAATTCTTGTTTGTGCATGAACTTTATCAATTTACTTATGAACAACTGAAAGCATGGATCAAAACACATAATGATTTTGTGTTTCCTACGGTAGGTTTAATCACTTTTCTTTAAAAATTCAACCAAAAAAATTAAGTGTCTCATTCTCCATCATCCAGACATCGAATCAATTTCCTGTGAAGGTAGGCTACCCATGGCTTCACTCAACGAATGTTGTCCCATTGGTCATTCACAAATTCTTGAAGTTTCCCTTTAACAATCATATATTTACTATGCATCATAGTGGTTTTAATCCTCTATCTTCCTGTGGGAATTTCTCACTAGTTTCCTTTTGGCCTGAACCTATGGAATCTATTAAGCCCCACGACGACTTCTTTTTCAAATCTTATCAAAAAATTAAGGAAAATTGTATAGAAGATTTATCCCTTAGCAATTTGCCTCAACCCATGATTGAGCCTCCCATCATTGATGAGACCATGATATAACCAACAACCCTTCCAAGTAACCAAGACCAAACCATAGAAAATCCTTCACCCATTTCCTATAAGGGATCAAGAGATAACCAAATAATCATGTTGTTCCTCCCAAGATCAAACAATTTTATAAAGTTAAAGAGAAAGTGGTTGAACAACCTCCCACAGTTCCTTTCATTCCTCCCTTATGGGAAGAAAATAAACCTATGGTTGATAAACTTGCTCCTACACAATCACAACTTGAAAACCGTACAAAAAGGAATCAAAATGCTAGAGAGAATAGGTGTAGACATTGTGCTATTTCTCATTAGTTACAAGCAAAAGATGAATCAACACCTCAAGATCAGACAACAACTCAAGCAATGTATGATGATTCTCCACCTTCGCCGCAACAAGAATAAGTACCTTCCATGGATATTATCATTAGACCTCCTATTGTGATTAACTTATATGATGATGATGATGTTGCTAAAATTGATGAAGAAGTGCCTAGTGAATTAAATTTGTTGTTTTTCACTTCCTTGACTTTGGATGAGGGAAACCGTAATGATCCTACTAAAAAGTGACTCACCACATGTTGAACTGGGTGATGTTCCTAGTACAACACTTGTCATTGTCCCTTTGGATAGTTATCTTCCTTATGCATATGATGAACAAGATTGGGATGAAAATGACCTGCTATAGTTTGTCTTGCATGTGTCATACTAGTATTTTATTTGTCTTCTTTTCATGTTCTTTGTGTGTGATTGTATGTGCATAATGCGATCCCCTGTATTGTTCTTTTTGACATGTCTTTATGTTCATTCCTCTATTTGTACCTACATTCTTCTATATGTCATAAACCTTTATCTTTTCTCTTGTCTTGTGTTTTCCTTTTGGGGACAATGCAAGGTGTTGAGACATTTAGGTCTCTTCCATGTTGACCCAAAGCTTTTCGTTGTTTTCACTCTCTATGTGTTATTCTTCCAGTTCTATGAGTATTTGGGGAACAATGACATTTTCGAGCTCTAGAATAACATTGTAGAAAATACATATGATGACCCCAAATCCATGGATCCCTTATGTGTTTGGGATTTCATTTGGGGGTAACCCCTTTTCATGATGCAACTTCATTTGGAAACATATGCTTGACATAGGGTTTTCCAAATAAGCTATCATGTCTTCTTTATTGTTTAACATTTATCATTGTCTACTTTAAAGTAATTACTTATAACATGGTGTTTAGCAATTTCTTTAAAGTGGGGGCATACATTGGGGTAAAAGCACAAAGTTGTGTCACACTTTCGACCAAATAAATAGTTCTAAGCGAAATATTTTTGGTCGAATAGGTTTCGACCGAAACCACGTGGCCTATACGTGGTACACAGGGTTTTGACAGAATAAGTTTCGCTTGAATCCCAAAAAAATAAAAATTTCGTTTTCCCACTTTGAAATTGGCTTTGAAATTGGACTTTTTTAATGTGTGAGGTTTCTATAGAAAGGGTTTTGGGCAAAACCCTTTCTACCAAAACTTCCTATGTGGCATCCTAATTGGCAGCCAACTTAGTTTTTTTTCAGAATTTTTTGAAACTTTCAACTTCAACTAAGTATTTCTTCATTTAGAATGATTTTTCTACAAAAAAAGAAAAATACCCTTTTGTAGAGCTCGGAGTGGTGAATCCAAATATGTAATTTTTTTAATATTTTGATTAGTTTTAATGTATTTTATTTTTAAAATAATGTAAGTAGCTTGTTAAAGTTAAAAAAGAGGCTGATTAGAAATTTAAAAAAATAGTAAAACATATTTTTTTTTTAAAAATATATGGGGCACAAGAGAGAGTCTTCTTCAAAAGGGTATAATTTTTTTTTTGAAAATGATTAAAAAAATAGACAATAGTTGACGACCCATGAAAAATGTTGAATTCTAACAAGTTTGACTTTAAAATGTTATTATGAGAGAAATATACATCAAAATTTGAATTTTTTTTCCATGCACAAGATATTGAAGTTGCCTATTTGGAGAAAAAAATTTAGGGAGAAATGAAGTTTTTTTTAATTTATTTCTTGATGGCCCGTGAAGTCACTTTTTTATGAAATTTTTAGTATTCCAAAATCTGTTCTTAAATTGATAAAAAAGTAATGAAAACAATTTTTTTAAGAATCTAAAAAATTACAGGAATTAACTTCATCAAAAGTTCTACATTTCATTAGTTTACATCATTTTGAAATTCAAAACATAAAAACCACTTTTATGTGGTCGAAGTTTTTTTTCTTTTTTTTGTTGTTGGTTGATACCTTTATAAAGTGTGACACAGGTTTGTGCTTTTACCCATTGGCATTATCATTTTGACATTTTTTACTATAAGTTGTGTTTCTTAGTGTGGTCTTCTTGATCCATGTGACATGTCTTCTTCTTGGTGACATTGGGATTGATGTCCTTCAAGAGTGTGACCTTACTTAGCATATGACATTCCTCTTAGTGGTAATGCTATGGTTTGCATTCCCTAAGTTGTGAATCTTTTATCCTTTGAATTGTCCTCTCTTGGTGGTGATGCTAAGTGTGATGTTCCCTAAGGTGAGACCTTACATGCATTAAGCAAAACCCCTCTGAACATGTCTCATCCTTTTTTCATTTTTTTCATGAGTGCCTAGCATAATGAAGCTTGCTAGCCTTGTGAAGCTCGAAGTTACAACCCTTTTTCATGGCCACCAAGAATCACACACCTTGCTTGCTAGTGGAGTGATTTTTGTTCATAAGTGTCTAGCATAATGCATCTTGCTAGCCTTATGAAGCTCAAAGTTCATTTTTTGTGGCACCTTATCAAAGTTATCAAGAGGTATAACTTTGGTATGGTTAGTTAGCCACTTCCCGGGGCTCACCTAGTGGACATCAGATTTCACTAGCCCATGTAAGTGCATTTTTTTTGCATAGTGAACAACGGGTTTTCACTTGTAAACATTTTTGGACAAATAACAAAGTATTGATCCATATCTAGATGGAAAAGCAGTTGAGTCTTGATCCACCCTTTTTTTTCTTTCTTTCTTTAAGTCTTTGACATTGTATGATTGAGTATCTTGTCATTGTTGTTGCGTATAAAACATAGGCATGTGTCTCCTTATGCCTTTGTTGGTTTTCCATGAGATCTTATATCTTGGGGGCTTGATCATCCTCCTTGACCTTTGTCATCTTATCTTTCCAACAGTTGTACAATTAGACCTCTCTTTATTTTCAACTTTAGTGTGAGTTTGACACATGGTCATCCTCTCACTAAAGTGGGGGCTAAATCTAGTGTAGGAAAATGTACTCCTTTACAATTTCACACTTTGTTTGGGTCCCCTCAATTAAATTGGACTTAATTTTGACTTAATAAACCCTATTTTACATCTACAAGCCTAATAAATTACATTTTTCGAAGGGTAAGCCTGACAACAATTAATGCCAACACATAAGTAATTACCTTGAGCAATGTGTGTTCCAAGAATAGGGATCTTGGATCCTCCCTAGGCCTTTGAAACCAAATTTAAAATATTTTTTTGGCGATATTTTAATGTCCTCATATTCAAAATTCAATGTCAGCTTGTAATGTTTAATTTTCGGGAAATTAAGGATAGATACCTATAAATACAAGGTCTTTTTATCAACTCAAGTCTAACATTATCATCTAGTAAGAAGGAAAATTTCACAAGAGGAAATGTTATCATCAAGAGCATTTAAGAGTATATTTATCAATGATTTATTGCAGCAATCAATATCTCAAGCATCATGTCAAGGTCTTATGCATCATGCATGGTTTTGGAGCTAACATTGTGATGTAGGTTTCAAAGATCCAAGCCAAATATTCAATTCAAGATTCAAGTATCAAGATCCACATCCATTGAATTCATTTTGTGCAAGATAAAGATCAATATTTCAGTCTTCCAAAGGTTTATTCAAGGGTTTGGTGAGTTGCAACATAACAATTATTCATTCATCATTCCTTTCATGTTTCATTATTTCAATTCAAGGTTTAATTACCAAAATGGGTTTTGACCAAGGAAAACCCCCATCCACCAAAAATAAATATTTTTCTCCTCCTTTTGAATGTGCATGTTTATAGGTTGAAGAAGGATTGAATATCTCAAAGTTGCAAAAAGTTGTCAATATTGTTGTCAATCCATGGAATCTCACCTATAGACTTTATTTCTGACTGTTCAACATTGAAACCTAGATCAAACAGAAGCTATAGAATGAAACCAAAGGATCCTAAAAAATGAGTAAAACATTTGCACAAAGACCCATTCACCCATGGGCGAATGAGTCCTAGTCAGCCTTCAAAAGTTGCATTTTAGTGACAAGTACACATCACTCTACCATTTCCAAATCTACCGAAAGTTTGATGTTTCTTTTGTATTATGCTTTAAATTAAAGATCCAAGTGTTAGCTTGCATAATTGTGGTGATTTACTATTTTTAGTTTTTCTCCCAAAAGTGTTTTTCAAATTGATACCCCCATCCTCAATCATAAGGAAATTAACATATTCCCTTATTAAGTTGACTCACCTAAGGGTTGTAAGTCAATTCTTTATGGGGATCTCATTTCCTAATGAAATAAAGGAAAATAGGTCCATCCACATCATATAATATTTTCACATCATCCACAAACAACCATATTTTTCTTTGTTTCATTATGAAGTATTTGGGATACAATATGTTTTTCCCTATATTCTTTGGAAAGTGTTCTAGGGGATATTTTCTTGACTTGACTGAAATCTTGATCTTGATCTTGCATGTGGTTGCATGTTGACATTTTAATTTGCATGTTATCCAAAGTTGGGCACCCAAGTGTGCATGTATTTGCATGTGTTGTTTATGGAGTTGTTAGAGCCATTAGAGAGTTATGGTGGATTAGGGAGTTACAATTTTGATTGGTTATGGGATAGGCACCCATGTGAGATCCATGTGAAGTTAATTATTATTTTACTATGTTTATTAGCTTCTCATTATTCTAGGCATGGATTTTTGTAGGTGGTTTTTTCCTCTTGTTTTGGGTTACTCTAGTGGTTTTCCCTCTCACAACATTCTATATGTCAGAGTCATGAGATAGTAGTTATATGATTGAGTTGTATGTATTTAGGTGTTGTCGGATTTCTCAAGGAATTGAAGTAAAGAGTATTTTTGTATACATCTCTTTGAAAAATAACATTATTTCCCTCTTTCTCGTGTGGAGTTTTTTCCTGAAAGGGTTTCTTGATGTAAATCTAGTGTTATCTTTGGTATTACTAATTTTATGCTTTTATGTTGAATGTACCAAACACATTATCATATTGGATAATCCTTATTTCAAATTTGTAAACACATTCTTAATTCTTAGCAGTTTAGTTTCACCTTGTTTCTCAACACTAAGAAATGCAAACATTACTTTTTTGGGGCATGTACAAGTAGACTCTAAAAATTCCAAAAATAAAGTACTTAAATTTTCCTTCCAATTATTGTTCATGACTTGAATTTAGGCTTTATGTTTCTAAGAGCTTCTTTAACCTTTATTTAGTCTAACAATACCTTCATTCTAAATTTATTTGATTGTCTTTACAATGTGCAAATATCTAATTGAAATTTATTTCTAGTGGCTCAACAAAGAAAGTATGATACAACAAGTGATAGGTTTCCATTTCTAGCTACATCTTAGGTTTCAATCCAACAAGATACACACAAGTTGAGGAAAGCTAGATAAACTCTTGAAAAAATCATCATTCAATTTTCTCTAAAGGATATTAATAATATCATTTCCCTTGCATAGATTCAAGGAAATATAGATTGAAGAAAACCTCCCAATCATAGTAATTATAAGACATATTTCATCCACTCCTATAAATATTTTTGTAAACACCTTAATTTATCTAGAATTGGATAAAGATTGTGCATACATTCTTGAAATTATCAAATACTAGTTGAAGGTCACTCATATTCCTTAAATTTCACCTAATAATGAATATAGAGCAAGGCATTAGAAAATTCCTCTAGCATGGGAACCTTGACAGCAAGAAAAATAGTAAAATTCCTTTAGTTTCATGTAACAAACTCTATGAAGATAAAAAAATATGGAGGGGTTGAATTACATAACCTAGAGGTAGGAAATTTGGCATTGGGAGCCAAACTAGCATGGAATGTTTTTTACAAAACCATCTTCCAAGTGGGCTAGAATCATGCAAAGAAAATATATGGATTCCGCAGTTCCCAAATGAATATTTACAATGGAAAACCCTCCAAAAGGGTTCTAAAATGTGGAATTTTATCATAACTTGTAGAGAACTCATCATTCCACATTTAACGTGGTCCATAAATAATGGGGGGAAAGTGTTGTTCTGGGATAACTCCTAGAACGACTTCCCACCACTATCCAAAATTGAAGGATTAGAAGAAGCAAGGGTATACTTAAAGAAAAATTGGGGCTCAAAAGTAAAAGACTACCTTATGTTGGAAGATAACCTTATTTCAAATGCAAAATGGAAAAATTGCATTGGTTGTAGCTTCCTAGCAAATCAAAAGTTGCAGTTGTCTAAACTTTTACAACAGAGGCAAATATTTTTTTCAAGGATCTTGACACACTCATTTGGGCATCTTTCTAGTCAGGTAGTTATAAATTCAGCCTAGGTTACTCATCAATCATCTAACAAGGGAACAATGAATCTAAAAATTGGCCTCACAAATTATGTTGGAACTCTTCCATTCTCCCAAAAGAAGGGATGTTTACATGGTTGGCATTAAATAAATACATCCTTACTTGTGAGAGATTGGTCAAACTATAAATATTTTCACCCTTTAATTGTGTATCATGTGGCCAAAAAGAGTAAGATATATAACATATTTTATTAACTTACAAATACTCACAATAGTGTTGGTAATGGTTACAAAATAAATTAAATTGGGATACACATCTTCAAGATTCTCTGTTAGCAATTTTTTCCTCATGGCCAATATTGAATAAAGACTCTTTATTCTCAATTTGGATAATAAGCCCTTCAAGATTGATATGGTGCTTATGGTGGGAAAGGAACAAAAAATATTTGAAAAGGAATGCTATACGATGGAAGAAGTAATATGTAAAATTGAAAGATCAATTTATGAATAAGTAATGTATAATGCATATAAATCAAATGGCTTGGGAAAAATATCCTCAAATTGGGATGTAAAAATATCTTCTTAGTGGGAAATGATTCATCTGCCAAATCTTGGAACATGAACATCAAAAACCAAATCCAACCCCTAACAGTGTAGTGTGGAACCCATCTCCATTGGGAGTGGAAAAACTCAACTTTGATGGGGCCTCTCGTAGGAACCCAAGTATATCTGGGTAGGTTGTGTATTAAGGAATCATTCAGGCAATATTATTGTTTGGAAAATGTGTCTCAACCTTGCAATTAGATAAGGTTTACGATTGATAAGTAAGCGCGAGGGGGGGGGGGGGTTGTAGGGGGTACCCCCTACCAAATCTTATATATATTTTATTATTGTAAATATGGACTATTCATCATCAGGTCTCAGATCTAATGGTAGATGTTTTGTTGGCTTGACTTTCCCTAGAAGGAAACCCTATTTTATGAGGGTGTTGTATTATAGCTGGGTATTGTGATGTATTCTGAGAGTTTGATAGCGGTCATGTTGCCTCTAGAACTCTAGTTGGTGATACTCGTATGAGAAGCTTGCTCTACAAGTATATTGTAATCTTTGTAATTTCTAAATAGTTTATTGGGTGGCTTTTGGAGTGTGGGGTTTTTCTCCTGAAAGGGTTTTCCCCACATAAATCATTGTGTTGTGGTATGCATGATATTTATGTATATTTTGTTTAAGCTTCTATAACTATTGAAAAGATATGTAAAGCTTTGCACTATCCTCCTCTCAAGATTAGTGTAGGAAGTTGTTCCACTACCTTAGCTTCCTTACAATTATTAGTGCTCTCGCATTAAAATTGTCAAATGGATAATCAGGCAGAGGCACAAGCATTACTTATAGGTCTGAAACTGTCAAAGACAATAGGCATTAAGAATATATGGATTGAGGGTGATTCTATGATCATAATCAACACATGTAAGAAAACAAACTCAATTAGTTGGTTGTTAAGTTCCATTCTGAACCAAGGCTTCAAACTATTACAAGGCTTTGAATCTTACCAGCTTAATCATTGCTACAAAGAGGGCAATAATGTAGCAAATGTGCTAGAAAATATGGGATGTGACCCAAATGATGCGACACTTCAAATTAACCAATCAGAGTTTGCTAACTACCTTGTCTTGGCATGACTAATCAATAATGAGTTAGACCCTATAAAAGGGGATTTATTTAACATTATTTGTGTTTTTAGTGTGCAGGGTTCGTGTTGCAAAGATCTGGTAGTAGTAGTTGTGTCCATGATTTTATTTCTATCATCAAAATGGTGCATGTACCATACACAAAACATCTTAGGATGTGGTGGCAATCTGCACCATTAGTATGTTTTTATTGCAACTAGGTTCCACTCTTCAAAGGGGATTATCTATAAGTAGTATGTCCTTAAGAAATTTTGTGTGTCCTAAATCTCCAATAGGCCTTGTTAGTCTATAATATTCTCACAGGCCAATCTTGTTAGTAGTTGGTCAGCACTCCCCTTGGGATTCGTGACATGGACTAATCGCCTCCCATGAATCCATTAACTCTGGTGGTTGTATCAGGCATTAATAGGTTGATCTTTTGGTTGAATGGAAACTGTGGGGCCAAAAATTGGTATCAGAGTCAAAGGTGTCGGGTTCAAATCCCCTCAGGTAATGCTAAGGGGGAGATTATTGGCAACTGGTTAGCACTCCCCTTGAGATTTGTGACATGGACTAACCACCTCTCATGGATCCGTTAACTCTAGCGATTGTATTGATCATTAACAGGTTGATCTTTTGGTGCAATGACAATCATGGGGCCAAAAAATATTTGATAAATGGTTTGTTTCTCCAAGTTCCAATTTTGTCTTTCTCTGTAGCAACTTCAACCCAATCAGTGCTCCAACAATGGTTGAAGTTGGAAACTCTAACCCTATCAGTGTTTTTAGCAACCCCAACTCTTTATCTTCTTATTGTTTGCTCTCTTTTTTACCCTGAAGAAGTTAATTTTAGGATAGTATAATTAGAGCAGCTGAACAATCGACTTCCCAGGTTGAGGATGATATTATACTAAAGCATGTTGGGGATAATTCTCATGCATCTTTGAGTAATATATTGGAATCTATGCAAAATATTACTTACTATGCTATATATCTTTATTAGGTGATATGGAGACTTTGCATTATCCAAATGGAGAGGGCCAAGGAGTCTTACACCATTTTATATAGTTGTGAGCATGTAAAATTCAAAGAATGAGGGGCACCTATGTGTAAAGCAATAGTAAAACCATATGCATTTGTGATAACCTTGTAACAAGATAGTCATAGAGGTTGTTGAAAAGCATGACACATAATAATCTACAAGTCTACAAACAAAGATACCAAGTGCATGGTTGTAAGGACAATCAAATCCAAGGGTCAATCACCATATGTCATAAAGAGGAGCTAGAGTCAAATGTCAATGCCCATAAATGAGGACAAGAGTCATTTTTTAAGTGGCCAGATTTATGAGGAACAATTATTGTCACCTTCTTATGGATACAACTACTGTTACTTTGAAGTTTCATTAAAATAATTATTCCCTAGTGATCACATGATAGTCCAAATTCCCAAATGAAAGATGCATAGTGTATGATAGTCTATGAAAGATTGTAACAAGGTAGTTTATTGAAAAGAAAAAAATGGCCATGATTACGTATCATGACTATGCACAAGTGCATTACATTTATCAAAAGGGTTGTGGCTAGTCTTCCCTCAAAGTTCAGGGATATGAAGTATAGGAAATAGTCAAAGTCATGGGGTAACTACTCAACCAATTAGGGGCTTATAAATGGGCTAAAATCATTGTTGTAACAGGGTTGCTAGAAGCAATCAGTTCACATGCATACTAAACAGAAGAACAACCATCATGGAAGATATGGAAAACTAGGAGATACCATGAACCATAACAGTAGCAAGATAATTTTTTGGTCTTCTAAGCAATATGTTAGTTTTTATGGATAGTGTTAAGTGTCAAGGAACATCAAGCTGTGCAGGGCAGTAAAATGGAAAAGTAGATATGAAAGCAATGCTCTTTGTGAATGAAGTTAGTGACCAGGTTAGTAGGTAGAATAATGGTGTGAATGATGATTTTATTCTAAGTTCTCAAGATGAAAGAAGGACTAAAATAAAAAAGGTAACAGTACCCTAGCAAATGACAGTTAAGGAAAATGAAAAATAAAATGGAAAAGTTAGCTCATAGTAAATCCTTGTCAAATGGTGTGACAATCCTCATATGCAGTATTCTTAGCCGCAAAGCACAATGCTTGGTGAAGGTATGAAGAAAACCTTGTTGAAGAGTTCCAAGAAGTGGAAGTCTTTGTAGCATGCTAGCCTATGCAAAAGGATCAAACCAAATCTAATGGAAGTTTAACAAGCATAGTGTTAGGTCATAGTCATTATGTAAGGGTCAACAATTCAAGGCACAAATTTTCATGGGTAGATAGAGGTTAGCACAGTCACATCTAGGCATTCAAAGTTCCATAGTTTTTTATTAGAGGTAAAAAATGGGTTTTGAAGGGGCCCAGAACCCTTTACAAAAAGCGTAGATGAAACTATAAAAAACTACATAAAGCATATATCATCCCATACACATCACACCATCAGTGAGACAGTAGCCAAAAAGGAGGGACACAAAAAACAACACTACATATTCTTCAGGATATCAACAACCTCCATGTCGCTTGCCACAACCTTCTGACCGTCATCCATGACTTCAGATAGATCTTTAATAGGAGCCCCAACCTAAACCTTGGTCTTGTTCCACGTTCTAGCCCCAGGCCCACCCACATTCACCTCACTAATCAAAACATTATTCTTATCACCACCCTTATCAACAAAAACCTCTTCCTCCATAAGCCTACCACCAGCACTAGTCTCCTCAGTAGGAGCAATCTCTTTGCAATTCTTGGCACTATCGAAAGGAGAGGTAATACCAATAGACTCAAAATTAACCATAGATTTAGTCCCCTCCCCACCCTTCTCCAAATTAGCACAAATCCTCTCCATTTGATCCTCTAGGGTGAGAACTCTTTCTTCCAAATTCTGCTTCATCTTCAATGTTTCATCCACCACAATTTTCAAAGAGTCATATTTCATCAATATGGTTTTGAACTGAAGACTCACCAGCTTTACTCATAGCACCCCAAAATTTAACATTGGTCATGTTAAGTTCATGGAACACCCATTTAAACAGTTTGAAAAGAACAATGGACGCCTCTCTAGCAATTCCCAAAACATTAGAAATGTCTTCCCTATCAAAGTTAAAAACACCCTTACCCACAACATCATCGTCCTAAGAGGAGCTTACCTTGTCCTAATTAGCAGAGATGTCCTTACCCTTCCCAACAACAACTGATGTTTTTATTTTTTGAATGGATTCTGCAATCTCCTCAGCCACAACCTTCCTTTTCTTTTGCAAGTCCAGGTCTATAACTGGGGTTTCCACAACACCCTTCCCACTAGCCATCTTGAGGGGAGAGTCAACTTGCATCTCAAGCAATTGGATCGCAGACCTAACAACTAATTTTTTGTTACTTACCGCCTCTGACTCCTTATGCTTTGTCCCCAAAACAAGGGGAGGCGAAAACACCTCACCAGCCATTTCAATCTTCTCCTTCAGGCATCTACTTGACATTTCAACAGCCAAATCCTCATTGCAAGTCTCATAACCCTTATTAGGGCTCAACACCCCTTTCTTAGACTTACCCAATTCTGGTGGCTGTGAGACCATCTCCATGAAAGCAAGAGAATAGAGGACATAGTCCACATCCTCCTCAGACCCCGAATCCTCTTCCAAGACAAGTTTCCTCTTCTTCCCTTTCTTGCTAACCGACTCCTCTTCATAAACCGTTTCATACTCCACAACCAACTTCAAAGGTCCGTAGTTACAAAAAATGGTGGCAAGTAATAGTGTCAGACTAAATACAAACTTCTTTTTATAAGCCTATCCAAGCGATAGTGTTATTTTGATAGTCAAAATCCACTACATAGCCTATCCAAGGGTATTATCTTAGAGATAGAGCCACCAAGTGTACTAATTCATCCCAATATGAGAATAGTAGTCATGCAGACTCATGAGGTCAATCTTCGGTTAATAAGGGTCAATGAAATGAAGAAGCCATCATAAAGAATTAGAGTTCATATGTTTACCAAAATGAAAGCATGAGGTAGCAATTGGTGCTTAAGAAATTTCCCATGCCCTCATAATACATTTTTCTATCATTAATAGCTTCTCACATGTCCTTTGAATGTGGTAAGAGGTTTTGACAATTTGGAAAGGGTGTTATCAAGCACATGGTACTTGTAATCAGGTTTTTTCATCTTTAGTAGATGTGGCATTTGTGTTTGTCAAGGGGTTGCCATTATCTCAGTATTTACCAAAATAGTATTATCTAGTTGAACCTACACCATCAAATAATCTAGGTGTTGTGTAGGGTATTCAATTGATTCTTGGCTAAGTTTTATCTGGCTTAAAATTCTTTGGTGGTTGTTATGCCTTTCCTCCTGAAGGTGGGTCTTGTGTGTGTGAAACTCTTTAGTGCATCAACTATTTTAGCTTGGTTTGCAGTCTGTTCTTATCTGGGTTGCTACAAATTTCTTCAATGCACTCCATTTTTTGTTCAATCACTTTGAGGAAAATCTACATCCTCCACTCCTAATGTTGCAAGCTCCAACGAGAGTGGTCTTGGTTAATTGTGTAATAACCCTCTTGGTTGCTAGTTGGACTCATTAGTTTTTATGCTTTGATTTGATACTTTGATACTATGATGGTACTATTTTTGTGTGATTTGGATAGTTAGGTGTTGATGATGATGTTATTCCATTACTGGACATGATTATTTCATATGACATTATGGTTGGTGATGTTAGTTGATTTTCATAATTATATTATGATGCAGTGATTTAATAAATTATGTTATGGAATGATTTGTTAGTTTAGAAATATTAATTTATTGGTTATATTATATTGTTAGAATAGATGTGATGAAGGAAAGTGTAGCATCACTCGTTCGCGGGTGCCCTGCTACACTGCGATTCCTTCTCACAATGCAATGCTTTGATTTTATATATGTATGCACATGTACACGACCTCGTTTGTATGTAGGGATTGCAGGTACAGAGTCTCGATTCCACCTGCTTCAGCAGGACAGGGCAAGCACCAATAACCCAACGGTATAATGTTGAAGCAAAGATGACAATGAAGTCATCCCGCCCCATGATGTCAGACCGTCTTGTTTAAATGGAATTGTGCGTTTTTGTTATTGTCGTTCTTTGTGGTTGTCGTTTGTGTTTTGTCATATATTATTTATGTTGGTATTTTTTTTATGTTGTAATTTATTTAGTTAAATGATGGGAATAATTGTTTATTAAAATGTTAGATTAAATTGTATTTAAATATTTAAATGTTTTATTTATTTTAAAAGTCATGTGTTTTATTAAAATTTAATTAAATATTAAATTGTGTTTATTATTTTAATTAATTATCTTGTTGAGGATAATTATTAAAATAAATTATTTAAATAAACTAAATAATGTGCTTTGCAAGTAAGTTGTAAAGACAGAATTAAAACAAAAAGTATTGAAGAATAGAAAAATAAAGAGAATAAAAGAACAAAAAAAGAGGAAAGAACGAATGAGATTGAGAGTTGACTGAAAAGCTTGTTTTTAAAGAAATAATTTCTTTTATTGTGGATTTTTAGAGCTTTTGGAAGAAGATGGCAATATCTTTTATTTATTGAAAATTTTGTGAGTTTTTCACACACAGAGGATTGTTGAGACAGGGTTGCACAAAAATAATTGTTCTCTACTGTTGAGTCTTCTGAAGTTTTCTGTTATCATTAGTTCTTCGGAGAGTTTTAGAAAGGGATTATCAATCTTTTGTTGGTATTAGTTTGGAGAGATTTTTTCTGAAATAAAGAATTGGATTCGAATTCAAGCTCGGTATTCTGGAGAGGAGATTTTGAAGCAGGAAGGAGAAACTCTTCGTAAAGGCCATCGGATTCAAGCAGGCATCATCAGTTTCTCAAATAAGCGCAGGACTCCAGGTTTTATCTACTTCCTCTCTGGTCTTCTGATTTAAAGAAAACAGAAAAATAATTAAATTATTTGGTGAAAGAAAAAATGAAACCTTTGAAAAGAGAAATTATTGAATAGTGAAAATTACTGAAGAAATTAGAAAGATTGTCTATGAAAATTACTCTATGAATATTCTTTCAATTTGGTTGTGTGAAAGTAATGTTGAGCTTGTGAAAATAAACTATATATCTTTAAAATTGATTATATTTTGTTTTAAAAAATAAAAAAATAAAAAAATAGTTTGTTTCAGATCAATTTATTTTGGGGATTATGAAGGATATCTTTTATATATACATATAAGTATATTTTTATTTGTCCTTCTGTCTTCTGTACCTGAAACTGGTTATTGCTTCTTATAGAAATATATAAATTATATATACATATATATATATAATATATATATGAATCTATTTATTTTCGTATTACAATCTTTTTGAAAGTCTGAAAGGAAATAAAATTGATTTTTGGGCCAAATCAGCTGTCGGATTTCATGCCTGTAAGTGGACAGAAGTTATTTTGATTTAAAAATATATATATATATATAAAAAAAAAATTATTAAGGGTTTGGGAGGGACGAACTGGCCGTACCCTCGTACCCTGGTGCGGCTTAGAGACTGCCGCACAACAGTCTTGAAGACTGATGTGCGCAACAGCCTTGGCTGTTGTGCACAGCAGTCCCCAGGACTGCTATGCGCAGTCCCTTCATGGGACTACCGTGTGCAGTCCTTGCAAGGACTGCGACGATAGGGCTTGTTTAGGTTGTTTTTAAATTAATTTGAATTTTATTTTATTTTATTTTATATGTAGTTAAATTTATATATATCTATATTTATATGTTTAATTATATATATATAAATATATGATTAATTATGTTATAGATTATAATGTTTTCTTTTATATATTCAATGAATAGATTGTGAAATTAAATGGAATTTTCTTTTAAAAATAGAAAGTAATGTTATAATTATGCTAGATTAATGTTGAATTTTATATTGAGATAGACCAAATTGGTGATTGTTGTTTAATTTTTCCGTTCTAGCTTTATGGTTTTGATTTTTATATCGATGTGGGAACCTCGTTGTAGATTGTGAAACTTGTTTCCAGAGGCATGTTTTATTTTTGTATGCTTATACTCGTATTTTGTACTCGTGAAGTTGCATGATTTTCGTATTATAATTATTATTACGGGAGGGTTGTACGTCATTGTGGAGACTTTGATTTTGAGTATGTTGCGAGATGGAGTTGCCTCGCATGTTTTGTTTTGAGGTATATGTTTTATTCGTCAGAGTGCAACCCTTGCCTTATTTTGGTTTCTATTAGGGGTCTTAGGGAGAGTGGCTCTTCGTGGGGGCTGGTGCCTCAAAAGGAGGAAGAGCTCAGGAGAACCCATGTAAGAGTAGTTAAACAAGTGGTAACCTAAAAATAGAATTTAGGGGGATGGGTAGAAAAAAACACAAGATAATAAATATTGGATACCTCGTTTATGCATTAGGGCTATCATAGACTAATGATAGACTGAGAAGGTCGTGGTCGGCAAAGTCGTAATCTCGTCCCCATGAGAGGTTATCAACTCCGCATAAGCTACCCTATGGTGTCGGCGCCTCAAGTAGGAGGAAGAGCCTGGAGATCCATAGATGGGTGCCGACGCCTCAAGTTGGAGGAAGGGCCAGGAGATCCCATGAGAACTATGCAATGACACTCTCCACTAGACACTCGTTTGCCTTGTTGCTTATTGCCTCTGGAAATGTCTTTTGGATGTCGTATCAGTTCTTTTGGTAATTGCATTCTATATGTTATTTCAGATTCTTTTGAAGTTGATTTTTGAATGTTCTTGTGTGACTTGTTTAATTGTTATTGCTTTGTTTAATTGTGATGAGTTTCATAGCTTTATCTTATTATGGGGATTTGTGAACGTTGTTGATTATGTCATTGTAAACTTTGAGTTTGTATTTGAGTTTGTACTATGTTGTTCATGGAGTCGGTTTGACAATCTTGGTCAGGTTCTCTTCCTTGTCACCTCTGAGCACGGGGGGTGAGTTATTTATAATTCACATGGTTGGGTGGAACGTGCTCCGCACCCATTGGGTTCCCCATCAGCATTCTTTGTTTGCAGCATTCCTTCAATTGGAGGTTGTTCCAGTGGATCACTTGTAATTTTGATATTATTGTACTTTGTATCATCCCACATGTATGGGAAGTGTATTGTAACTCATTATTGAGAACATGTAATCTTATGTTTAAACGATGATGTAATAGTTAGGATCCTTTGTGACATTATTGTAAATGATTCTATATGATTGTAATATGGGATGTAGTGATACTTTCACTCTTGGTTTATGGTTGTACTTTTATTAATGATTATTGTAATATAATTGGTTATGTTGTTTTAATAATTATCTTTTACTATTGGTTACTATTTGTGTTGTGATGTGACCTCGCGTGCCCCAGAGAATGTAACGCTAAGTTGTTAATGTGAAATGTAAATAATGTTCAGATGCATGTTTACTTTATGTTATTAAAAAAAAAAAATTGGTTGCAATGTTTGTTCTCTGGGGTTTGCACGACGGGCGTTACAAATTGAATGTTGTTTGGTTTTATGACCCTTCTCTCTAGTCTTTGTCCATTTTTGTTACCAAGTTTCCTATATATTGTCTCCCTATTTATTGTCTAGCTAGTTTTGGTTATTGCTCTATTGTACCTTGGGTTCTGATGTGGATCTTTTGTAATCTATTTTAATTTAATATATGGTGACTATGTCACCTTTTATCTAAAAAAAAGAATAAATTTTATTACTATTTTAACATTTAGCTTTCTAGGTTAGATATTTGATGGATCCTTATTATACTTGGTTTACTTTCCTAACAATTTGACAAATACCAACAAATTAAGGAAATTTGCAACAAATTTACCTCAATACTCATCTAATAAATAAAGGGTAAGAGCACAAACCTATGTCACACTTTCGGCCAACTAAATAGTTTTGAGTGAAATTTTTTTGACCTAAATAGTTTCGGTCGAAATAGTTTCGCTCGAAACCACATGGCCTATACATAACACATATAGTTTCGGTTGAAACCCTTTCGCTTGAAACAAAAGAAATTGAATTTTTCCCTTTGTCACTTTGAAATGTGACTCATTTTATGTGTAGGATTTCAATCTAGAAAGGGTTTTGATCAAAACCCTTTCAACCAAAACCCTTTCTACCAAAACTGTCTATGTGGCATCTTAGTTGGCAGCTACCTCAACCTTTTTCAATTTTTTCTGAAACTTTCAACTTCAACTAAATATTTCTTCAGTCAAAATGATTTAAAAAAAAAACCCTTTTGTAGAGCTCGGAGTGGTGAATCCAAATATGTAATTTTTTTGATATTTTGATTAGTTTTAATATATATATATATATTTTAAAATAATGCAAGTAGATTGTTAAAGTTAAAAAAGAGGCTAATTATAAATTAAAAAAAATAGTAAAATATATTATTTAAAAAAATATATATATGGTGTACTAGAGGAGAGAATCCTCTTCAAAAGGATATATAAATTTATTTTTTGAAAATGATAAAGTAGACAATAGTTGACGTCAAATGAAAACTATCAAATTCTAGTAAGTTTATCTTTAAAACATTATTACGAGAAAATATACATCAAAATTTCAAATAAAAGTCCATGCACTAAAATTGAAGTTACCTATTTCGAGAAATAAGTTTAAGGGAAAATTAAGTTTTTTTCTATTTGTTTCTTAACATCAACTAAACATCACTTTTTCTTGAAATTTTTAGCATTTCAAAATCTGCTCTTAAATTGATTAAAAAAAAAATCTAAAAAATTACAAGAACAAGCTTTATCAAGGGTTCTACATTTCATTAGTTTACATCATTTTGAAATTCAAAACATAAAGGCCACTTTTATGTGATCAAAATTGAGATTTTTTTGGTGTTGGATGATTCCTTTATAAAGTGTGACACAAGTTTATACTTTTACCCTAAATAGATGATAAATTTAACCATTGTAACATATGATATTCATACTAGATAGATAAATTTACCTAAAATTTGTAATATTACATCCTTTTACCAAAAAATTGATAATTTTGAAAGTTTAACTCTCCTTACCTGTAGCATAAAAAATCTAGTACAATGTCTTGCCATATGAAAATAGTAACGTAAATTAGATTTGATGTTGAGCCTCTAGGTTCAAGTGAATTCATATAGGTCTTGACAATTGACCTAAAAAAATTAGGAGAACATGAGTTTCTTGTGGTCATCCCCTAGGTCTTGCATAGACCAAAAGACACCCAACAATAAAAAAACAAAAGTGCAATATCACTTAGGTGAAAAAGAACTTGAGAGATCACCTAAGGTGAAATAGCTCCTTGAGATCCTTGTCAACTATTTTCCCTAAGGTGCATAAGGATAAAGTTGGAATTCAAGAGGATTATTATTGGCATTTTAATTAATGTTAAACTTGTGTTTTTAATTAGGAAAAATAGGTTTTGAAGGGGCCCCAAAACCCTTTACAATGGAGAGAAGCTGCTAAAAGGATAGGAACATTAAAACTTGCAGCCCACAAAAAATAAAAAGTTGAATAAAGATAAAACCAGAGAACCCATCAACAAGCCTACAACAATGCATCAACAACAAGGCTAAACAACCAAAAAAAACACAAAAACTACAACATTTAATCAAAAACATTGGCCAAGGCCATATTTTCAGCAATGACTCCTTCGTGCATCTCAACCACATCCTTCAGATCCTTAAACAAAATGTCACCCATTTTCTTAATCTTGCTCCTTGTTCTCAAGCACATGCCAACCTCCAAATTATTCTCCACATCAGGGCCAATATCCTCAATCTTCTCCTCCAAATTCATGCAGTTAACTTCATCAATGGCCTTCTAATGATCTCCTAGATCCAAATATTTTCCAATCCATTTTATAGCTTTCTCATTTAAAATTGAGAGACCCTTAGCAATAGATTTCAAAGACTTGTTATTAACACAAACAACAGTCTGCAAGTCATCACTAATCTTGCTAATTCTTTCCTCCATATTCACAAACCTCTCCTCAATAATCTTTTGGACAATCATTTCCAAGGAGGTTATCCTATCCTCATGACTTTTACCAAGTCTATCAAGAATAACATTCATAGTCTTGACCTTTCCTTTAATCGACCATTCCTTTTTTATTGCCATGCACTAACGCAACACAACCATCTTGCCAGTTTAGTGTTAAACTTGTGTTAGTTGTCATTTCAAGGAATTTTTAAGGGTTCATAAATTTACATAAATTGGAATGAGGATTTCATTATATATTACTAATCAAATTTGATCGTTACAAGGTTCAAAACATATAATAATATTATATAGAATAAAACTAGTCATTATTCTTAAGTATATTGCTTTCCTAACTAAATATATAAATCTATTGATGAACTAATGATGTGTGCCATCTTTGAAATACTTGTCCATGACTTAATTTAATGTCCTTTTCCTAAGTTGGATTACCACCTTAACCTTCCAAGAAACATCCTTTCTCTCCTTCATGATATTAAACAATTTCTACCCAACTTTAATTTTTTCCAACCCTATCTTGCCTACCATACACTCTTTCTAATATCACTTTCCCTTCCTCTTCACATAATTTTTTTTTCACCTTCTTTGCTCAATATCCTTGATATTTTCTTCTCTTGTAATTGTTATTGCATTTGTTAGGTTTTCTACTTTATTAAAAAAATACCACTAGTTGGTCCTTACCTTTCTTTTCACTATTTTTTCACAGTTTAACTTTTAATATTTCTCCTTGAACTTATATATCTATACCTTCTATCATAATTAAATTATTTATCATTTATATAATGTAGTGTTTTATGTGTCTATTTTAGGCTTCTCATGTTTAATCGATATTAGATACACTCTTATTATTTTTTACTTGCTACCTTGATGATGAATCAAAGAGTGTGATCTAAAATATTAATAAAAAAAATATACATATTTTTTTTGAAAAGTTTATTTAAAATCACTTTGGTTTGTATGAATTATTGCTCAAGTGATTTCATTTAATCACACTATTGCTCTCTATAATTTGAAATGGTGACAAATTATCTCTTGCAAAATAGTTTCACATTTTTTTTCCTTCATAGAACTAAGTTCTATATTGATAATATATAATGTTTATCATGTTGTTTCTATACTTTACTTTCTCATGTATATATGTACATATGTCTATATATTCTATTTTTAATGTGTGTTTAATGAATTATTTTCATAACCTAAAGAAGTAAAATGATTACTTTTAAACACTAACAACACATTTGTAATGCAGAGGAAGTAAGTGTTCATAATCTTCTAGGTCAAGCAAAAATTATGAATATATAAATGTATAATATTTCTCCTTGGTATCACTTCGTATTTTATTAAAATAAAAGAGTAAATATTGGTTGTTATAAAATTCTAATTATATTTTTGTACGTTATTATAAGTGCCCCTAGAATATAAGGTTTCTCATCATTTCTTGGTGTAGGGTAAACATGATCCTTATGTAGTAAGTCAAAAAGATGACTAGCCCTTGGGTAAGAGAGAATAACCATGACTTAAATGACCAAATATTGAACACAAATTGTGAAAGGAAATTTAATTCCTATTGCTTATGGTAAACATTTAGGTTTTATGAGGTGTAAACATAAGTTTATTGCAAGACCCTATTGTTCCTTGTTTTGGCAAGGATTAGCGATTAGATGTAATCCTAAGGACCTTGTGATGAAAATAATATAAATTATTAATATTATTCTATATATATGGTAATTATTAATTAATTATTATATTGTATATGTTATATGACATGATTTACTCTCAAGAAAAAGTATTCTAAGTAAATATTTCTAGGTTTTCTTATAAGTAATTTGAATTTGATTTAGTGATTATGAAAGTTATTTGTGATTATTAAAGTATTGTTTAAAGAAATATTTTATTCAAAGAATTATTTGATCAAGATCATGGGTTGCCATATATTGTGCTTATCATATCTATAATTACATTCCTTATCAAGCCTTGGAAGGAGTCACCTCCTTTAAAGATTTGAGTGGCAAAAACCCAATAACTAAGAACTTTAAAGTTTTGGGTTATCATGCATGGATCCAAATTCCTATAGAGAAAGATAAGGCCATGGATTAGTAGAGTAGGCCATACATATTTGCATGTTATCTAGATGGTGTTAAGGTTTATCGGTTGCTCCAACCCACTACACACAAGCTATTCATTAAGAGGAGTGTGTGTTAAATTGAGAAGGGATTTTTTATCTCTATTCTTGAAAATTATTAGCATCCTAAAGTCACATTAGAATCGCTTGGGTTCGATAATATATATTCTAAGGATTCAAATCCTCCTAGGTAAATCCTCCTAGACACTTGATGATGAGAGCTATGATGAGAATTTACTTCATCCCTCTCTTGGATATCATTTAGATGTTGATGATTCTCCTCGTGATTCTTTGAATTTGAGTTCACTTTGGGCTCAACATACATTATATGCTATAGGTGATTGGGTTGGGGATTGATCAAACACCAAGTGAACATGTTCATAATTTTAGGGGTCTCCACATGTCTCATTGCTGCTACCTAGCTTTTGAGAAGGTTTCCAACATTTTCACCAAACCCTTTATAGAAAGTAAGTATCTATAACTATGAGAATTTTTGGGGGTGTGGGAGGATCCCTTTTTAGGGGGCTTCTTAGTCTTTCTATCCCCTCTTTTTGGGGGATATTTTCTCTCTTTTAGAGGGAGCATTTTTGTATAGGTTTTCTCCTTTTAATTGTTTATGAGATTTTTTTATGTACTTGAGTACCTCATTAGGCCTCTTGCTAGGACCCAATTCTTTTTTCCTCCTAAGTTACAATTAAAGGGGGATGTTAGTGTAGTATTTTATGCATCTTGGATTTTTTTTATCCTAAGTGTGATATTGCACATGTCTTTTAAAATTATTAAGTAAATTCCTTTTATTTAGGAAATATAGGATCACGAGTTGTACACATTCTCCTTCTTTCATGGGATTATGCTTTTTTCTTTATTCGAGCTCAGATTTGAAACTTAGTTAAAATAATCCCTTGTTTTTATGAGTTTTTTCCTTTTCTTCATCCTTGTGGATTTAGAATCCTAGAGGCTTTATATTATACATATTTCCTTCCATTTATTGATTATCAGAGAAGCTATTGTGAGCTTTTGTACTTCTCTCTCAAGAAACTCTTTATGTTGTGCTTATTTTAAATTTTTATCATTTTTATTTGATATTTTTTAAGTCTTATCATGTGCACAAGTTTCTAGGTTAACACCTATTTTACAAATACTAATACTCATGCCAAGTTTCATGGCCTTGAGTTAATATTTCATATTTTATGTTCAAGGGGATTTTACTATTGAGGAGATTTGTCAATGATCTTATTTTGATCTAGTAGCTCATATAATTGCAAATATTGTTTGTTAGTGCATATTTTCAATCATGTAGTGTACCAGCTATTTGATCTTCATGTGAACCTATGACTTGTGCAACTCCTACATGAATTTTGAAATGTGTCAAATTTCTATTTATGCTATTGATTAAGTCCAACTTAGTTTTATGGAAGTTACATTCTTTTGATTATTTACCATGTATATGTCAATATGGTATCATCAACAAAAATGTATTATCATGTTCCAAACCTATTGATTAAATATTGAGCTTATGAAATATAATGTCAAAATTTATACGTGGTAGTGTAAGGGTTGTTAGTGGTTTTTTACTCCTAATTTCTTATAGCCATTTGATTATAAAAGGTTTTATGACTCGCACAATTGTATGGAGTCCTTTTAATGAGGTTATAATAGTATTGTGCTATTGGTCATGAGTAATATGAGAAATTTGTGGTAGGTCCTCTCCCTTTTTTATTTATTTCATGAGCTTAATGAATAATAATTTCAAGAAGTGGCATGTTAAGCTCCCACACTCCTAAGGTGGTGTCAAAACTCAAAATATTTTGGGATTGTACTGACCATGAAATCAAAATACATGTTATGTACCATCCTAGGGTTTGCACAATCGTGAAATTAATTGTAATATTATAAGAATCTCGTTGCATGATTAATTAGTTGTTAAGTTAGCATGGTAGTGGTTCCTTGTTCATTTACTTGTATGTGATCTAGATTAATTGTGTTCTCATTGGTTATGATCATTAAGTGGTGGCATGTATGAGCTTTGTTTGAAGGCATGGGGGTGATGCCATTTAATTTATGGGCCATGAGACTTGTGATGAGCTAGACAATTCAAGGGCCCCACAACTTTAAGAGGCAAGTTCTTATTATGTTAGAGTGGGATTGTATGGACCATTCATCATGTTGAGATGAATGACCCTCACACTTATCATAATTCCTTTCATTTTGCATTAAGTTGATAGTTGTATGCCCAATGTTTGATGGTATAGGTCTATTTGGATACATGATAGAGTAAATCAAAGAATGTTGAATATTAAGACTTAAGTGGACCAATCGCCAAATAGCTAAAAAAATGTCAAATGTCTATCATGAGACTGTTTTGCCCCCTCTATGCAACTTTGAGTGTTTTATCATAATTATTCATCCCTACGAAAGCTTGACGACTTATATAAGTGCATGTTTAACACCTTATGAATTCTTGAGCTCATTGATCCCTTCACTTTTAAGAAATATAAAATGAACCATTTTTATAAAAAAAATCAAAATATCTTTACCAAAAAAAGTTATTGATATTTTAAGACCACATTCTTCCATATTGAAAGTAAAAGTTTATATATTTTAATTTAAGAAATATAACTATAACTAATAAAACTAAAAAATTGTTTAGTTTTTTTTAATATCAACCAAGTTAATAGGGAAGCCATTCTCCTAAAAAAATCATTTTTCATTCAAACAAATAATCATTTGTTTTTCATTAAAACAAATAATTATTCATTTAGATCTATTCTATTGGTGAAAATAATATCTTGTGTATTTTTTTGTTTTAATTTATTTTGTTTGTTTTAATTTAGTTATAAGTGTGTAAGAAAATTTATTTTTTTTATAAAAAATGGAAAATAATTTGATTTAATTTCATTTTATTTTCATATATTTTAAAAGATTGGTTTCAACTCTTGTTTTATCCCATTTATTGATTCAAGATAAATTTATGGGCACAAAACTCACTTAGATTAGTTTTATGGGATGCAAATTTGACCGTGAACTTTCAATATTAAAGTTAGACATGTGTTACTCCTTTCCAACTAGTCATTTTGAACTACTAAAATAAAAGAAAACTTTTAAATTCAAAATTAGGTGTTGTATAAAAAGATATTGAAACCTAATTCATAATTAAAATTGTGAAAGAGATTTATTACACATTGCATCATTGCACAAGCATATCATCAACACTTAAGACATATTACATGATTCCATGTTATATTTGAGGATGGTTGTATACTATTGACTAAATAATAAAAGTTTGATCAAAGGAGAACAATCCTAGCCTACCTAATTCCTAAACAATGTCTAATAACACCACTCCTTTTAAAACAAATATTATAGCCATTAAGGTGAGCCAACTCTCTATGATAAGTTATACCTAGATCATTTTCATTTCACAATTCATTTTGCATGCAAAGTTCAAATTACATCTATTGATTTGATTGAATCATTTTCAAACACATGGATTTGAATCTATCTAAACTCTAAGACCAACCTACTTTAGATTTCATTGTTTTGCTTCCAAAACATCTTAGAACAAGCAATCTAATTTAAGCTTCAAAATTTATGATCAAAGGTTGTAGACACCAATACTACTCATTTTCAAATAAAGGTTGTAGACATCAAGGGAAGAATATTTTCAATGATAATTGCTACCCATAGCATTTTTGTTTCATAATTTGTTTCACAAGTAGAGTCCAAATTTATACTCATAGATTTGATTCAATTCATTTCCACACATATGAATTTGACACTCTCCAAATTCTTAGAATAACTTACTTTAGATTTCATCATTATACTTCTACATTATAAAATAAAAAAATTTAAATTATGATTCAAAAAATAATCAAAATAATCAAAAGTTATAATTAAAATAATAAATAATTGTCTACCAACCACCAAAATTAATTAAAACTTCACTCCTTTTTAATTTCAATTTTTGATGAATAGATGATTTAATGAACTTTTGATAAATCAATTCATTAATATTATCTTATTTACTATATTCATAAAACCTAAAACATTTTATTTTCTTTATACAAAAGTATTAGGTTTTTCGTAAGCCATGACGATTCTCTCAGTAATTTTAAATAAAACATACGATATTCTTTGCTTTGCTCTCACTCTTCCTCATATTGGATTGTTAGGTTTTCCAGCTATCATTCCAAACAACCATTCACGCATAACCATCACTTTATGAAGTCATGCCCATTTTTGGGCATTGATAAGTAATATTATTTTAATAAGCCTTGTGTAGTGATTAGTTTAATATATTTGAAAATTTATTTAATTAATTAAATTATATATATATATATATATAAAGTTTGATTGTTGTAGGTTGAAGTTAAAAATCTTCGTATATATATATGGTTCTAGGAAAAATTCATCATCGTGACATATTCATTGTCTATATAATTCATCTAGTAATTCATTCTCATGGTGTATTCACCACATATACATTTTTCAATATTTAAGTGGCCAAGAGTAACCAAAAAAAAATTACTCAGATTTTGTTGAACGCATAAAAAGGTATACACGATGAATATATCACAGTGATGAATTGATGGTGGCGAATTGTATACACGATAAATATGTCACAATGATGAATTGTTGGAGGTGAATTGTTGATAAAGAATTGTAGATAATATTTATTAATATAACATTCATAATACATATGAGTAATGAAGAATGTTGATAACATTTCACATGTTTTTAAATTTTTAAGAAAAAGGTTAATTAATAATAAATAGATAAGTAGGAGGTATTTTTCCACAGCGTGTCAAATTATGATATTGCTATCAGGATTCAACCATGTAGTTTCGAGTCAAACTCATTGACCCATGTTTCATGAGTAGTGGTTCAACAAGAACCCATCTCTCATGATATCGAATGGTCCACTTAGCACTCATTGCATCTAGGTGATGCTCACGAGGTGAAGCAGGTCCATCCGGAGGTCACCCATCCCAGACTGCCAGCTCGGGGAGTTTTCTCCAAGGTTAAGCCAGCTTGAGTTGTTACCCCATTTGCAAAACCTTCAGCAAGTGTTGTGCCTTATGAACCATTCATAATAGAGCCCCTTTAGCTCATCAATTGATAAGTAGGAGGTATTTTTCCACGTGTCAAATTATGATATTGCTATCAGGATTCAACCGTGTAGTTTCGAGTCAAACTCATTGACCCATGTTTCATGAGTAGTGGTTCAACAAGAACCCATCTCTCATGATATCGAATGGTCCACTTAGCACTCATTGCATCTAGGTGATGCTCACGAGGTGAAGCACTGGTCCGTCCGAGGTCACCCATCCCAGCTCAGCTGCGTGCTTAACGGGGAGTTTTCTTCAAGGTTAAGCCGCTTGAGTTGTTACCCCATTTGCAAAACCTTCAGCAAGTGTTGTGCCTTATGAACCATTCATAATAGAGCCCCTTTAGCTCATCAATTGATAAGTAGGAGGTATTTTTCCACAGCGTGTCAAATTATGATATTGCTATCAGGATTCAACCGTGTAGTTTCGAGTCAAACCTCATTGACCCATGTTTCATGAGTAGTGGTTCAACAAGAACCCATCTCTCATGATATTGAATGGTCCACTTAGCACTCATTGCATCTAGGTGATGCTCACAGAGGTGAAGCACTGGTCCGTCTCGGGAGGTCACCCATCCCAGTATTGCTCCAGCTCAAGCGCGCTTAACTAGGGAGTTTTCACCAAGGTTAATCCCACTTGAGTTGTTACCCCATTTGCAAAACCTTCAGCAAGTG
This sequence comes from Sequoia sempervirens, assembly GCA_007258455.2. Taxonomy (NCBI): domain Eukaryota; kingdom Viridiplantae; phylum Streptophyta; class Pinopsida; order Cupressales; family Cupressaceae; genus Sequoia; species Sequoia sempervirens. The sequence continues at coordinate 42,973 of VDFB02184746.1, read as the reverse complement.
TTGTGCCTTATGAACCATTCATAATAGAGCCCCTTTAGCTCATCAATTGATATTTTATGTATGTCATATTTTTTAAATAAAATATATATAAAAACCATAAAACGTGATGTGTTGTTGTCCACATGACTTCACATAATCACATATAATTATTATAAATAGAATCTCTAAAAATAAAATAATACACAAATAATTTGTTCATTAAAAACTTTGGTCATGTTGGAGATACAAACCTCTATACATAATAATGAATTGAGAATAAACTAATATTATTTAATATCTAGAGTATTATTGAGAGGATGGAAAATGCTAAGGCAAACCTTGATTTTTTTAGCAAGTCAATGGGTTGTTAATTACATAAATAATAGCAAAGGAGGCCAAGTTGACTAAAATAAATAGTATAGTGAACCATGAACTAGGTATTGAAGTTGTGGGAGAACATGTTATGGAAAAGGCACTGTGGGCCTACCATGAGAAGAATCAAGAAAACACTAAAGTTAACACAAAAATGCCAAGCAATTTGAATAGCAATAGGAAGAGAAATAAGAAAGTGTTGTTTCCCTATGAAAATGTTACCAATAAGGAGGTGAAAGGTCTCCCTTATGCAAATATTGTGGATCAATAAAAATAAGAAAAGGAGATTGATAGTGTTTTGGGTAGAAAGGGGATATCTAAATAGAATTAAGATTACAAAGATGTTAGTCTTGGAATTGGGGGAGGAGATGCAAGAAGAGTTGAAGCATTAGAATGAGATGGGGTTCATAGGTTGATTTGGTTTGTGGTGGCCATCTCTTCTAGAGCTCCATACTTGCATTGAACAATCTTCACACCCTTTTTTGGAAGCTTTTGTGGTGATATATCCCAATATATAGGGTTTCTTTGTGGTTGGTTTTATTCATTAGATGAAAAAATAAGGTTTTGTCAGAAGGGCAATGGTTTTGGGAGGTTGCCACTTTATTTTTGAAGTTGTGATTTCCTAGCTTCAATCCCTCTGTAGAAAATTTTGGCATTTCTCCTTTCTACATTTTTATATATCCCACTTTGAAGAATATAAGCAATGCTTTGGGATTTTTTTCTTTCTAGATAGTCACACAAATACATTAATGGTCATAACACAACTTCTTATATAAATGGATATGAGTAGTGGTTTTCTTGAAAAGAGTTGTTTGAAAGTAGGACACAAAGTTTGGAAGTAACCTTTGGACTTTGAAAAAATCTCTTTTGTGTGTTGGAACTATTTTTTAATAGGGCATATTGTTGGGGATTATAAGAAAGGTAAAACTAAATCTAGTAGATCATTATGGTGGGAAGATGACTACCCTTAACATTAATTAGTTGGTTGTCCTTGAGCACCAACCCTTAATAATATTCGATATCAAGTAGAGTTAAAGGAGGATACATGGATTGATGTAGAGGTGTTAAATAAGATATTTAAATAAGAGAAGAAAAAATAAAGAAGGTTAGAAAAGGAAAAAAGAAAGAAGATAAAATCAAGAGAATATTCCCTCTCCAAGATTTGGGGTTAATTTTTTTGTTAATTCAAGAGAGGAATTTTTTTTTTTTTAATTGATATATGCTAATTTAGAAGAATGTGTTGAGTTGGAAAATACATTAGAGTAGGAGGTTATATATTATGAATATGAGTATACTTCAGAGGCTAGTAATAGTGGGATGTAAGTGGAGGAAGAGGATTCTTTCACCTCACCAAAAAATAGTGAATGATGGTAAAAAATAAGAAATCAAGGGTAAAAAAGAATTTGTCTCTAAGTGTGATGCCGAGGTCACAATTCAAATAGAAAAAGAAAAAAATGTTGAATATGTTTCTTGTGTGTTTGCTTGGTTAGGGTTTAATTATTTTGGGAGCCTAAGAGGGCTTTGGAGTGGCCTCTAACCCCATTTTAAAAAAAATATGCATTATTTATTTTGTTTTAATGTACTAATCTTTATTTTTTAGGTAGAATCCGAATAGAATCACATTAATTTATCTATACAAAACCTGATGTCATGTCATCTTGTCATTCAACATAGGGTAAATTGATGGTTGTAATATAAACTAAAACTATTTAGTCAATGACAATCTACATAAAATATTTTATAAAAAAATTATCCAACAATTTTGCATGTTTACATTAACAAATATAAATATTGATATTGACTAGAAAAACAATTACTTTTCTATTTTTTACATTATTTTGGGTTGATGTCTTTGATGCATGCTTTTTTACATATAATTTAATTATTTTGACACATTCACTAACCCAAGAGTCAATCCAACACTCAATTATGCCACATCATTCTATTTAAAACTTTGTCGACCTAGTTTCTAATAGTTTATTTATCCTAGATAAAGTCTTAGTTGCAACACTACCCCCTAGACAAGATCATGAGCATGGTCACTATAGGAGCTAAAAAATTAGCTCTATCCTAGGAACACCTACAAAAAAAAATTAAAACCTTCCACAAGAGATTATGCAAGAATGGGCTTTCTTGATATTAAGATCTACTAAATATGATGATGAGGTATATTACAAGAGTGTACAATGACCTTGCTTATATAGACAAGGTGTGATGGAGTATTTATATTAAATGAATGACATTATTAAATGACATGAGTCAACATTAAATGACCTAGGACTCTAATATTTAATAAAAGCTAAAAAGATAAAATCTTAGCTAAACAACTTAAATATACCTAGGGCCTAAGTGGACTTAATATGTAAATAGGACCCAACTAAGTAACTAGATAGGAAATGTACCTATTTACACGAACACCGCTCCCCTCTATAAGTGCAACTTAGGGAGAAGCAATTATTATGCAAGAATGCAACAATATAATGATGGGTCCTAACTATGAGACCATTTTAGGTACCCATGTACAAATTAAAATGCAATCTTTCATAGATGAAGAAAAGGAGAAAAACTACATGGGAAAAACCCCTCTCCAAAAGAGAGCAAAGATACAAACAAGGATGATGAATGGAGGACTCAATGATACCCCCCAAGGACTACATCCATCACATATATACATTACAAATTCCTCCCATAAGAGGGAAATAAAGATACCACATAGCCCCCCATAATGAAGTAGCTCCACAACTATTGCAGAAAGTCTGGTGATAAAAGAGAATCCAATACTAACAAACATGTCTCCCCTTGGGAAGAAATAAATCTAATGGTCAATGTTGAAGAAACCTCATCTCTAGGATGAAGCAAGAGGGAAGAAGCCTCATGAATGCTATCTTTGAAGATGCATCAAGTGTATCCAAAGATGTCTCAACAAAATCAGGTGCAACCCCAATCAAGGAAGACAAATGATGTGGAAACTCAAGAGTAACCTCCAAAGAAGATGTGTGATCAAAGAGGAGAGTGAAACCCTCAAATATGTCCTTCAAATATACATAAGAGGAATGTAAAACCAAATCTAATATACTTGTCATGAAACCATCCTACATAGAAAAATCTGGTAAACAAAATGTGTCTTGCTCATCTGAAGTCCTAGAAACCAAGTCAACACTCAAATCTGAAGAAGCAAGAGATGATAGAACCTCATCAAAGGGATGATGTACAACGAGGTTAAAAAAACCACCAAAACCACCATCTAAAAACTACCCACACTTGATCTAGGGGAGTGGTCCTTAGAAAATTCACCATTAAGAATAAAATAAGAAAAGGTGTAGACGTTTGCATTATGTTCAACCCTACCCACTGCAACAAGTTTTCTACTATGCAAATCATGAATGAATATTGAACTTGGAGTGAACTCAATGGATTTATCAATTTGTGCTATTTGGTAAATAGAAAGAAGATTATGTCAAATATTAGGAATACAAAAAACATCTTGAAAACTAGCATTGGGCACATCAACAACTCCTTTACGAAATAAACACCATTAGCCATCAAGATCTTTATGATTGAAGTATGCTTCAAGGATGAAAACCTATCAGGTTGTCTTGATATATTATATGAGGCTCCAGAGTCAAGAATCCAGTTTTTAGACTATTCAACATGTGTTACAACAAGAGCATGACCCTTTATCTTTTATCTTTTACCTTATCACTACCATTAGCAATTCCTGTGGCACCTGTGTGTGTAGAAGATGAAGGTTGTGAAGAAGAAGAAGAAGGTGAACTTAAAGACTTAGAAGGAAAAAAAAAATCTTTAAAATTTTCCTCATTTCATCTAACTCTTTCAAATAGCAATTATGTTCACCATATCCAGGTCCGTTACAATCCACACTTGGGTTTCTCCTTATTTTTGTCCTCTCGAGGAGAGGTGGGTCTATCACAAGATTTTGTCTTAGGTTTTGAATTCTTTTTTCATTTACCTTTAGGTGATGATGCAATCGAAGCATGATTCTTGGAGTGTGTATCATGTTGACTAAGTTTAGCTTGTTCCCTAGTCAACCTATCACAAAATGTCTCAAAATAAGGCATGGAAAATGAATCACCTAATCCATCCATTGTAGAATAAAAAGAAGTAGAGAAGTATGAAAATGAACCTTTCAACTTAGAAAAAATAAAGAATATGAATTCTTTATCAAATTTATCCTTACCACAACCACCCAATTGAGAACTTAATGATTTAAATTTTACCAAATAGTCTTTGATGGTGTTAAAAGAATTTTTGAGAAGTGATACCAATTTTGTCTCTAATTACATAACATGAATCTCACTAAATGAACCAAATAATTCTTTGTACTTATCCAAAACCTGCCTAGGAGTGGTACATTCCTTGATATGGAAGAACAAACTATTAGAAACATGCATACCAATCAAGACCATAGTCTCATACCATTTTTTCCTATGAGAAAATATTTTATATTCTCTAGAAAAATTAGGTTGTTCATCATCCAAGGTGGACCACAAACCCCTAGACAAAATCAATTTCCTTATTCTTTCCTTCCATGTATGATAATTATAAAGAGTTAGGACCTAAAACCCTGATTCAACCATTAGAACAACAAGTGCCAAGAATGCAAAATAGACAAATATCTTAAATAAACTGATGAAATACCTCCCAAATCTTAAATACAACTAAAAATGAAGCCCCCCACAAACAAAACTTCTCTAGGAGATAGTATGTCCAAGTAATCAATGAATATGCCAAATATGCAAAAACTAAATAAATTATACCTAGGGCTAATTCCGTAAAAAGTGCATGAACCAAATGATAGAGCTCCTGAATACCTTTCAATTTTTGCTAGAATCTTGAAAATCAGATAAACTAACAAAAAGTTATGAGCTCAGAGGTCCAAAAGGGAAAAATCACCTTAGCTAGCAATAAAATGTACATATAACAAAATATCGCAAAATACCTACACCATATGAAGTCTACGAAACCAACTTTTCATTGATATTTGGTTTACAAAATTTTGATACTTGGGAAAAAATTTATGCTTTGACAAAAAAGGCCCAATTTGGGCACCTAGGGGTCAAATGTTTAGCCCCTAGTGGGTTGGTGCTTGGTCAATGATGTGATCACTCATTGTAGTTTGGGAACTAGTGGGTTTTATATAAAAAAATACACTACTCGTGGAGTGATGGGCGGGTGACAAAGGGCGATGGAGGGCCTTAGAGGCGGGTCCCATGCCATCACTAGGCCGCTATGCACCTAAGTACTAGCAGAAAGGTCATAGGCGCTTAAGGAGTCAAAACCACCCTCTTGAAGATTTAAAACACATGTTACAAGTTCCATGAACTGACTAATCAAGTACTTAAATCATCCATCCTCTCAATCCGGAAACAACATACCAATGCACAAATGACCATAGACAAGGCCAACTAATGAGATTTGCAACAATAATGAATCAAACCTGGAGGATATAGACAGTCCACATCTTATTCATCCCACTGTAAATGAATGAGTGGCCAACCCATACACCTACATAACTCGTAGATCCAATCACTAAAACATGTAAACTCATCATCACATTAGTAACTGCAAACTAAGATATCAAAGAAGATAACCATGTAGACCAAATGACTCAAACACGAAATCAACCTCAGATCTGATTTTCCAAACATGTCCTCAAATGAGTAATCATAGTCAAGGAACCAAATAAGCTTCAAGAAGATAAGACCAATCTCCTAACATCAAACCATATCACCACCAAACACCACATACATGATCATGTCATGTCAATGCATCAAATGTACTTGCATATCCATGACACCATAACCATAGCCATCAATGTACATGCACTCAACTATCACCCATATAAGACTCCAATTCTCAAACCATGTCCAACCATGTCCTCAAAATTGAAGAAAATGTGTGTGCTTGTCACCATCAAAGTCCCAACTCCAAAACACACCTGTAAACCTATACTTGGAAGCACCAATCTGATAATCTATAGACATGGAAAATATGCAGACACACTTGATCCTGATTACTAACATCATTTCATCCTGAATTGTCTTCTTGGCTAGTCATTTAATCAGATAGCCCTTATTTGATTAAATTCATCACCTTTCATCCCTTGATTAAATAAATCAAATTTATCTAATTGAGTTGTCATCTCCTGTTAATTAAATAAATCAATCTTATTTAATTAATCCTCTAATCTCCATGTAATTAAATAATTCATTTTATTTAATTAAATCCCTAAGGTCATTCTATTAAATTAAATCAATCTTTAATTTAATCTAACATCATCTCCTTTTAATTAAAGAAATCAAAATCTTTATTTAATTAAGTCTAAGTCATCTTCCTCTCATTTTGATTTAAATTAATTCTCAAATCTAAGTCAAAATGGTCAAATCAACTAATCTCCTTTTAAATTAATCAAATCTTCATTAATTTAAGTCTTAATCACCTGAATCCTCTAGATTTTGCAACTTGCTCAATAAATCATTTCTTTTGATTTATTAATTCCCCTAATTACTTTCAACATGGCATCAAAAGGGAATATTCTTCCAAGTTTGCAAATCCCTCCAAATAGACTTTGCACATCCAACAAAGCATTTAACCCTCTTACATGTCCTTGTGCATTGATCCAAGTGGCATTCAATTCATTCCTTTCTCCCTCCAACATGTCATTTTACAAATTTGAAATTCCACCTAATATCATTTATTGTGCACATTCACCAAAATGTGCTCATCCTTCCTCCATTCACATCTTGACAAGTGGCATTTGGGCATTGGATGTTGAATGATCCCACATTCCTCCATTTTTCTCATTCTCCCATCTTGTTCTTCTATAAATAGAAGGCTCTTCTTCTCATTTTGCATCCACAACTTAGAGCAAAGTTACTATCTTCATATTTAGAGAAAATCATCCTTTTCCATAGCATTTTTCCACCACCATAGCTAGGTTATTGCAGATTTCATCAAGGAAGCACATTGTTCATCATCATCAAGTGGATCAATATTCATCAAGCTTGCAAAGGAGTTGGGAAAGGGCCATTTTTCACATCAAAATGACACCAATTCCCCCATGGGATTGAGAGTTTGCATGCTCCAATAGGATTTAATAGCTTTGCTTGTTTTGTTCTTCATTTCTTTCCTATTTTGAGCATTATAGATGAATTGCATGGGGAATCTTAGTTCTAACTTACATATGGATCTAACATTGTGTTTGTTTGCTATGTTTATGCAGGTCTAGGATTGGGGTTCACATTTTGGCGCTACATGAGGCCTTGACTACCTTAACTAAGGTACATAATGACATTTGCGGTTCACACTCAAGTGGTATGACCCTGTTACGTTGCCTAAATGTTGAGGAGGCCTTGACTGCCTTAACTGAGGTACATAATGACATTTGTGGTTCACACTTGAGTGGTATGACCTTGGCCAAGAAATTGTTGAGGATGGGGTATTATTGGCCTACCATGGAAAGAGAAGCACATGATTATGTCAGAAGGTGTCTACAATGTCAGCAACAAGGGGACCTCATCCATGCACCGACTCAAGAGCTCCATCTGATTGTCACACCATGGCCCTTTTCACAATAGGGGCTCAATCTCGTTGGAAAAATCACCCCCACCTCATCTAGTGGACACAAGTTTATCATCACCGCCATTTAGTATTTCACCAAGTGGGTGGAAGCCATCCCCATGACATATATTACTGGAAAGCAGATATCAAAGTTCATCTTGAACTACTTAATTTGTCGTTATGGTTTCCCTCAAGCCATTATCTCAGATAATGGGACACCTTTCAAGAATCAAGATGTTCATGACCTATGCCACAAGTTTAAAATTCAACATCGCTTTTCAACTCCGTACTACCCCCAAGGAAATGACCAAGCTGAGGCTACAAATAAAACCATCCTAAAAATCCTCAAAAAAACAGTCAATGAAGTTGGTCGTGATTGGCATCTCCAATTTAATCCCGCCCTATGGGCCTATCAAACAAGCATATGCACACCAACAGGTGCCACCCCCTTTTCTCCAGTTTACGGATCAAAAGTCATATTACCCATTGAGATCAAGCTCTTGTCACTAAGGCTATCACTGTAGAATCTCATCACGGATGAGGAATATCGGGTGTCAAGATTAAATGAACTAGAATTGCTAGATGAGCGGCGCATGGATTCCTTAAACCATTTGCAAGTGTACCAGAACTGACTCAAGTGGAGTTACAACAAGAAGATCAGGAGTCAAACATTCCAGGTAGGAGAGCTAGTGCTAAAGGAGAATCAGAAGAACGTTCCAAATCCAAATGGCAAGGGAAAATTTGAACCCAATTAGTTCGGACCCTTCATCATCACAACAAGCTACAAGTCAGGGGCTTATCAGTTATCAACATTGGAAGGGGAACCTCTACAGGAGCCCATGAACAACTCCCATCTCAAAAGTTTTATGCCTAATCTTGCAGGGTATAAACCAAAAATACAAAAACAATCAAAAAATGTCCTAAAAAAATGGTCACCCTGATGAAAACCTGGAAAATAGGCATCTTGGTGACAACAAAAAAATCAAAAAAGAAAAAAATCCAAAAAAAATAGAAAAAGGATTAAAAATAGTAAAGAGAAAAATCGTCCTCTAGTGAAAACCACTTCGGTGGCACTTTGGGCAAGTAGCTTGGTGAAAACCTAGAAAACAGGCACCTTGTGTAAATAAGCACTTTCCATCCACCAGGATCTCCACAGTTTGTTTTGCATCATCTATCAATCACGCTTCCATCATCCATCGCATTCCATCTATCTCCATCCATCATCCACTCACATATGCACCATAGCTTGGTCATGTGTTCGTGTCATGATCCTTCCTGGTACTACTCAGCCCATTCTCAAGGTCAGTTTGTCTTGCCTTTATCGGAGTAGTCTATTGTATTGCGTTGGGGGCATGTTCTCATCAGATTAGATTCATGTATGTTCTTGAAATCCCTAAATCAGAAAATCCAAAAAAATTTAAAAAAATAGAAAAATCCAAAAACATCAAAATCTCAAAAAAATCCAAAAACATTCAAAAAGCCAAGAAAATCCAAAAAACATTCAAAACATATCAAAACACAAAAACAGGTCAAAAAGTCAAAAAAAGAGTTGTCTTGTCGAACTACATCATCTATGAGCTTTGAACATAAGCAAGGTTGATCTTTGATCATCCCCTGAGACACTTAGGTCAAGTCCTTTAGGAGTTTGTCATAATAAATGGGCAATCCATTTGTTCATATCTCATCAATAATCGAGTCATCTAGTCAAACTATGTGGTCTCTGTGTGTATAATATAGGCAAGGCTAATCTTTGATCAGCCCCCAAGGCCCCTAGGATAGGTCTTTAGGTTAGTCTCTTGGTCAAAATCTTAAAAACTCCAAAACATTTGAAAATTTAAAAATCAAAACATTTGTAAAATCTTGAAAATACCAAAATCAACCTCAAAACATTTGAAAAAAGAAAATAAAAAACATCCAAATATTTGAAAAAAAATCCATTTGTCTCATCTCACTTTCACCCGCAATAAACATCACTCATAATAAATCAATCGTCACCCTCAACCTTTGGTGAAACAGTTGGAAACAAGTCTAGTAGTTTAAAAGTGAAAACTCAAACGTCCAAGTCTCAAGTCTAGGTCAGTATGTAAACAAGTTGGTCAACTCTTTGTGTCAATATCCTATCATCCAATCAGTCCCAAATCAATCATCTGATAACATCATGTCCTAGGATGCATCCTTCCTACAATGGACATCAATATCAAACATCACTGTAGTTTAGTCTTGGCTAGGGGTATGAAGAACATTAGCTTGATTGTTTACTTTACATTTGTCTTTTGGCTTATCTTTTTGCACTCATTTCAATGACCTCTCAATGATGTCCCAAATGAGGGGTTTTAGAGAGAAAGAAATAGGGCAATGATCATTATCTTTTTATATTTTGTGCTTGTTGGATATTCTTGTAATATAACCTTGGTTATACGTGTTTTGTTTAGGTGTAGGGAGGATGTTTTAGGTGTCTTGTTGACCACATAGGAAGGCTTTCCTTTCTATGTTTTGGTCTGAGATGTTTGGAATATCCGAATTGCATTTTGAACAAGGTTTCGTGTATCAGATGTGAACAAGAGTACTCCCATTTGATTTTCGAGTCAAAGTCCATCACACTAGGTGCAACGCCATCCTGGTTCTTTATACCTTGATGTATCGTGCCTATGTGTGTTATCAAACATAAGGTAAATGGCCCTTTTAAATTCCCAACTCCTTGGTAAGAAAATCATCATCATCGCCATCATCACCATCTTTTGACTTGTTGGAGTCTCTTATTTTCTTCTATCTTCTTTTCGTGCTAACATGGTACCATGAAAGTTAATCATGAATCATCACCATTGCATCCATCCTACATCAATAAACCATTAGCATAATGCATATCATATCATGACATATAGGAAACATTGATCATCTCACAGGCATTGCATTTCATCATTTGCATAATATAGATTGGTTATTCTAAACATCTCATAAATCATACATGTGCATTCATTGCATAAGTATAAAAAGGAACCATCACATAGGCATTATCAACTCATGTCATATGCATCATCAAAGCATCCATTGCATCATCATATATACATCATAATAATATTCATTTGCATCTATTGCATAATCACATAACATCATATGCAATGCATCCATTTATAAGCATTTTCGTCCATAAGCAACATATCATATACATATACATCATCACATCACGTCATAAGCATCATTAAATACACCAATATATAGACATCATTATAAAATGCATCATCGCATCATATCATGTGCATCATCATAATTTCCATAAATGCATCACCATATCATACATAAGAGAGATAAATGAAAAAGATTGCATCTCATACATTTTATCATGATCATCCATTTAAATGCATAATATAGGTTTGTTAGTCTAAAACATTCATAGATTTTAAAACTTCATCAAATCCAATTTAATTTTTCATTTTAAAAAAATTTCTCCCCCCTCTTATATGAACCCAACCAAATAATATATTCTAGCTTTTAGTATTTTCAAGTCTGGCACTTTATGTTTCTCTCAGCGAAATTTTAAAAGGTTATAAATTTTATAAAAAAAAATTAAAGCGGTTTATATTTTATGTCGGACCCGCCATACGAGACTATTGGTTAAGGCCGACAGCCAGCTGACGTCGATTGACTGTAGGCACATAGATGCAATCTGTGCGGCTGACACCACTACGACAATGTGGGCAGGGGGAGTCTGCGAACCACCCCAAAAGCATTTTATTTATTTATTTTTCATTTTTATTTAAAATTTTCTAACTTTTTTTTTTTTTGCAGGACTTTAAAAATTTTCAAAAAATTTCTGGATACCCCAAATATTTTTTTGAGTTTTTAATAACGGGCTTTTTTTTAATAATTTTTTCTCTGCACATGGGAAAATTGGCCTTTGTCCTAATTTTTTTTCCATTTTTTCAACTTTTCTAAAATAGGTTGAATTTTATGTCAAAATTTGTCTCTCAACCAACTGAATCCAACCATGAGGTCCATTTTGTCTCAAGAGGTCATCTATGAAATTCCCCCTACAAAACCCTCATATTCAAACTCAAACCAAGAAACCCTCTTGCACCCAAATTTGGAAAACTTCAGATCTACAATAAACCCAACAAATCTTGACAATCCAAAAGCCCAAATTTGCATATAAACACCTGCAACATGTGTTCCATATCTTGTAATGCCTCAAACCCTACATGCATTTCCATGGCTTCAACTTTGGAAAAAACTCTCAAACTAGGGTTATAACAAAAAAAAATTCAACCATGAAAGCTCTTAAACCACTTGTTAGGAAATATTGCATTCAAATCCACAATCTTAAATCACTTCCTACATAACCCATGAGAAATAAGCATGCATACAAGTTTCCAAAATGCATAGATCAAATAGACAAGCCACAAGATAACACAAGATATACCCTAGGAAAACCCTCAAGAGGGAAAAACCTAGCCTCCAAAAGCATCCATACTCCATAAAATTCAGCAATAAAGCAATACAAGAGTTACAATGAATACCTCTGAAGCATCAATCCCTCCAATGCAATCCCATGTGTCCAAGCATGAATTCACACATCCCATGCCATGCTTCGCAAATACACTCCACAAGAAGACTCAATAATGACAGCCAACCCACTCAGCCAACCTAAACCACTACACATGTGTTTGCTTTTATAGACAAAAGCTCACACAAAATACAACTAGTGGCAGGGTAAAACCATGTACCACAAAACCATGTGAATACAAAACCACCAACCCCTTATTTAATATTGGGTACTAAGACATCACTTTATTTAATATTTTCCCAATATTAAATTATTATCACATCTCTCCCAAACATTAAATAATAATATAATGTTACAATACATCAAGCGGTCCCCAAATAATTACCTAGTGTGATTAACCACACCACCAAGGTGAATCACAACTAAATAATTATTTAATTACAATATTATGATAAATCATTTTATGCAATGGTGTACAACACCATATCTCAACAAATAAGACCACTATTGAGCAAGTGGATATCCTCCCCGCTATTGTACATCCTCCCCTGGAAAGTCTCCTTATTCAGTTGAAATGTATATAAAATTTGAGGAAAATAATGGTAGTTTGGATGGAATGTGTAAGGATATTGATCAAATGGAAATGACAAGAGAGTCTAGAATGTCTCCCCTCCTACCAGAGAGTGGGCCAGGAGAGAGAGATGCTAACCCAATTTCTCTTTCTAACCCCCTCTTTGATGGTGAGATAATGGTTATTAAAGCTATGCCTCCCTCAAGTCCTAAGAATTTGCAGAATATCCCTTACTCAGACTTGAGATTAGCCTTGATTGTTCCTAAAAATTTAGAACAACTTGCTCTTGAAACAATAAAGGCTAGATAAAATGAACTCAAGAGAAAAGAAGTCTCCTCCATGCCTTCTCAAGTACTGATAGAATTTATCTCAATAGTCCATTCCCAAAAAATGGATGAAGTACTAGGTAGAAATGATATCATTATGGACTATTTTAACCCATTATATTTGGACTCAACAAGTGATTCAATTCTTGCAAAAATTGTAAAGCCTAAAAAGAAAGAAGAAAAGGAAGCAAACAAATAGAAGTAGGAGTGATGAGGTCCAAAATGGTAAGAAAAGTATTAAGATGGGTATTGATGAAAAGATTCCCAAGTGCTTTGATAGGTTATACAAGAAGTCCCCCTTACACATGGTAAATGAACTTTAACATTAGCAATTGGAATGCTTGAGGATTGGAATCCTCAGACATGAAGTACATCATTAGGGATTTTTGTAGAGAAACCTAATTTGGATTTTTTGTGTATACAGGAGGTGAAAGTTGTAGGTTTTCAATTGGAATGTGTCATGAACTTTTTCTAGAAAAATGCAAAGGTATTTTGCACTCTACACAAAAAAGGGAAAGGAGATGTGGGAATTTCAATAAAACCTTCATGAGAAAATTATATAATTCAGTGGGGTTTATCCCCTTGTAATAGATTGATCTAGATTCTAATGGAAAGTAATGGTAAAAATTTTGGCTTGTGTTCTTTATATGCTTCCAATGACTATAAGGAAAGAAGTGAACTCTAGAACTAGATGGCCTCCAATCTTCCTAAAGTACCCTGGGTCATTGTGGAAGACTTTAATATGTTGAAGTATAGGGAAGATAATGTGGGGGGTAAGGAGGGTCTCTGGAAGGGTAATGAGATGTTTTTTGGTCTAGATTGAAAAGATCTCTATTTCTTATTGATCCCCTAGAGAAAAAGAAAGCACAAAATAAAGATATTTGGTTTACTTGGTGTAATAATCAAACTTAGAATAAAATGATGTACTCAAGTTTGGATAGATTCTATGCAAATTTGAACCTATTTTCCTTTAAACCGGATGAGAAAGGTAGATTGGTCTTTGTATTTCCAACATTTATGTTTGATCATGCTCCAATTGAGGCATGTGTGGAGGTTGGATTTATTGGTTTGGGGGTCAAAAAATTTAGACTTCATCTTATAAATTAAATGCTTCATTGTTAAATGACACAAATTGCATGAAAGGTATTGACTACCCACTATTATTTCAAAAAGATTGAGTAGTGATGACTTGGTTATTTAGAGGTGGGAAAAACTATTGGATCTATGGAGGAACTTGTTTGGTATCATTGGGAAAAATAAATAAAATGATAGAAGGAGGTTAGAATTATTCTTGCAAGAAAAAATTTTGTCATGTGAAAGGGAACTATAAAGTAATGTTGGAAATCTGAATGTAGAGAACAAATTAGTAAGAACAAAGATATTGTTTAGAAAAATATAGAATTACAAACATCGGGGGGAAAGGATAAGATCCATAATGTCCTAGCTCAAGGGAGGAGACAGAGGATCCCAAGTAGTTCTTTAACATCATCAAACATAAGCAGAATAAAGATAAAATTCGTCCAATTGAGAGGGATGGTATAGTATCAGAGGATAGTGCATTCATGAAGGAGGCATTTTTCTCCTTCTACCAATCTCTGTTTTCCTCCAAGGAAAGTTTCAAGTCTAGGAAGACTAGGGAATATTCAATACCATTCAATCCTTTAGGAATGGTAAGTTCCCCGAGGTAGATGACATGCCTATTGAATTCTATAAGAAAAATTTGGATTGGATTGGGAATGAGTTTTTGGAGGTCTACAATGAAGCTTTCCTCAAGGGTCCTTGGGTAAAAATATTAACATAGGTGTCATCAAACACACACAAAGGTGGGGACAAAATGATAAAAAATTGGAGACCGATAACTTTGTTAAATGTCATAAAAAATTTAGCAAAATCTTTGGTTGCTAGATTGGTCAAAATTCTAGGGAAGGAGGTATCTGTTATTCAAACTAGCTTCATCAAGGGAAAGTATATATTAGAAAATTTGATTACCAACTAGGAAGGTATGCATTGGGCTAGACACAGTGACCAAAATGTTTCCATGATTTTGTTGGATTTTGAAAAGGCATATGACAAGATTGAATGGTCATTTGCGATTGACATTCTACAAGCCTCGGGGTTTCCTTACAAATCATGTAAATGGATTAATGTTCTTCTCAAGGAATCCTCCACAAAAATTGATGCTAATGAGGACCTAAATGAGCACATCATTCTACAAAGATCCATCCATCAAGGTTGTCCTATCGCTCCTACCCTATTTGTTTTAGTTGTTGATGATCTTCACTTTGTGTTGAGAACCAATATTATTAGCCCCCAATCTATGGTATATGTCTCCCAAGAAAGGAACAACTTTTGAATGCTCAATTTTTTTTTGACACAACCTTGTTTGTAGAAATGAACAAAGAAAATTTTAACAATTTCATGAACAAACTAGATATTTTTGTCTGGCCTCTAGTGCTAAGGTGTCTAGCAACAAATCCACAATTCTATGTTGGAAAAAGGATCCCCTAGAGTGGATTTACAAAAGAACTGGAAATGGGTTGGACCTACCAAGGTAGTTAAGTATCTTTGGATCTATATTGTTATTTCCCCCTCCTTAAAACAGATGTGGGAATGGCTATTTGAGAAAATTGAAAAAAAGCATTGTAAATGGTAAACTCACCTTCTCTCACTAGCTAGAAGGATTCATATAGTTTAAAAGGTGATCCCCATCCACTCCATTTATTTTTCTTCTACCTGGCTATTTTCTAACTATCATTTTGAGAAATTGTAGAATATGTTGAGAGACTTTCTATGGCTGAATGGTAAAGGGAGTACAAAAAGGCATGCATTAAATTGGAGTTGGTGTTGTCTCCCAAAAATTAGGGGGGTCTAGGTCTTAAAGACCTTAGGACTCGAGGCATTGCTCTTGCTACTAAATGGATAATTAGGGCATGTGAAGGTTTGGATCCATGGAAAGTGTTAATAAGGAATAAATTGGTGTTGTCCTACCCAAAAAAGGGAAAACATGGAAGTCACTTCATTTGCATGACATCTTACTTGCTAATGTCGACATGAAGATTTTTGGCTCTCCTATTTTTATCAGTATTTGGAAGGCATGGAGGAAGACTAAGCATTTGATTGGAGGTGGCAGTGCATTCTCAAAAACTACCAAGTCTTGCAATTGGTTTAGGTCTATATGGTGGAACCTAGAGTTGAACAATGAGTCATTGGCCCTCACTCAGGGTGGTTCTTGGAATGAAAAAGGAGTCTTAGTTTTTAACAATATTATTGAGAATGGTCAGCTTAAAAGCTAGGAGCAACTACAAGATGAATTTAATACCCCTAATTCCCATAAAATAACATATTTAGTTCTAAGGAATGCAATGTCAATGTGGCAGATACATATTCGTGTATCAAATAAAACCAACTTGATTACATGGGTTGATGGTTCTGATTTCCATAATACTATTGTTAGTAAATTATATATTATGTTATCAAGTATTAGGGGGGTTATTTCCTGGCTAACAAATGTTGGAACACTGACTGGTCTAAACCAACCTGGGAAAAAATACTTGCTCATATCTAGGCTAAGTCGAGTGAACCCAAAAAATCTTGTTTTCATTGGTTGTTTCTTTTTTAGAAAGATTGATACAAATGTTGATTACAATCAATTGGTATTCAGCCTCACTTTTTTCCATTGTGTGAAAAGACTGAGACTTTTGAACGTTTATTTTTTGATTGTCAATTTGCAACTTTGGGTTATGTTTTTGGGTAACAAGATTGGTTGGGTTTGTAAGGATGGGTTTTCATGGTTTAAAATTATTTTTAGTTATGTGAATGTTTATTCTACTGAGCTTAATGTTTTTTGGTTAATTCTTACCAATGATATTTTGTGGTTTATTTGGAAGACGAGAAATGAAGAGGTCTTCTAGGGAAAAAGAAGGAGCCTTATTGAGTTTCATAGTGAACTCACCTTCCTTCACATTGTTTTGTAGGTATATGTGATATGGAGATAGTGAGGGACAAGTTTATGATATTGCTTAAAGAAGGTTTAATTGTGGTGTACAAAATAGAGATAAGAACATGCATGTTTCTTCCCTTAAGGAAGGAATACCTTAAACAAAGAGGAGTTGAATATTTTGAAGGATTACATGGAAAAGCATAATATCCATAAGCTTGTCCCAAAGGAAAAGACTATTCTAACTACAAGAAACTATAAATATCAACTTTTGGTAAAATATGTTGACTCTAAGGATGAATTTTTCCACTGGTCAGCTCGTTTGATTGTGAAAATTGTGAGAATAGCAGCAATGTTAGATGTGTTTGGGAGTAGTCTACATAATATGCTAGTGAATACTCTTTTTTTGTTATATTTGATGTAGTAAAAGGATCAAATCTAGAGCATCAACTCCTTATATTGTAAAGAAAGAAAGAAAAAATTTGTACACGATTTCAAATATACATGTATATATATGGTAGGGACAAAAGAAATAACCTTACCTAATATTTTATGAGAAACGTGTAGCCAAGTACTACATTGAGAACTAGTAATTTATTTTTTATATTCTTCTTAAGGAATAGTTTTTAATGTTTCCTTGATTGATAATGTTTCCTAATGAGTAAGTAGAAAGGACTTTCTTGTGAACCTAAAGTGATTATGTTCTAATAAAGGTTCAATGGATTTCTATTATGCAAAAGGGAAACCACCAATCCTAGGGCTTTGTCAATGTCCATTTGCAAGGCTGACTAAAACTCAATTCAAAATGAGATAGGTGTCACCAAGAGTCACATTAGGACTAACATTGTGAGGGATAACATCACATCATTATTGTAAATATTAAGATTGTTTTGAAGTGGTCCCTTGGACCTATGACAAAAACTTATAGTGTCCTAGAAATACAAGAGATATATCTGGTAATTATAATATGGTCATGTGAAGATTCAACATTTTTATTTGGTCCTGGAAACCCGTTGTTTCTCGTGAGATTGAGCTCTATCCCAGTGCTAGGGGATTTTTCATTGCTACCTTCTCTACTCCTGCAGAGTGGGACTATGTGCTAAACAGGGAGTGGATATGGGGCATTCATTCGATGTCCATCAGGTCGTGGTTTCACTCTTTCAATCCACTTACTGAGCCAATGAATTTCAAACCTATTTGGGTCCGACTATCGAATCTCCCTCTCCAATTTTGAGAGGAATCATGTTTTGAAGCTATTGGAAACTCCATTGGACACTTTCTGAAGGTTGACTCTACATCTCAGGATCTAGGGAATACAATGGTGGCTCATATCTTAGTTGATTTGGACATCTCCAAGCCCCTTTTTGGTGATGTGGTCTTGATGGTGGAGGACAGACCTTGGTCGTGGCTGTTGGACTATGAGGGCCTTCCCTTTCGTTGCAGGAGGTGTTTCTCCACTGGTCATTTGGCCTCTGGTTGCCCTCTTGCTTGTCGTAAGGGCGCTACTACTTGGTGGAGGAATGCTTGCTCAGACCACCTCACGGAGGGTTCCTCTTCGAATGTTTCTCCTATGGAGGACGACCCTCCTTTGGTGGTTCCTCCCTTGGTGGTTGATACTATCCAAGCTCCTCTTCCGGCTATCCCTTCCGTGGAATCTATGTTGACTCAATCTGTTGTCACTGTTTGGGAAGACACTGCTTGCCCCTCATTGATTGATTATGTTGATCCTTCGATTTCCAATGTCCCTTCCTCTTTGTTGTCAGCTCCCTCTCATCGTGATGGCTCCCTACGAGTGGTTGTTGAAGATCCACTTTTCTCCTCGCTCTGAGGACTTTGATTCCGAGTCTTCCTGGTTTGTTGTGTTGAGGAAGAAGAAGGGACTCCCCAAATCTGTTGCTTCTTTGTGACCTAGGGTGATGGGAGTCAAATTGGTCCCCTCAGGTTCTGGGGTTTTCTAGTCCTTGTTTGTGTTTCTACAGCTGTCTATCAGTTATTTTTGTGTTTCTACAGCTGTTTGTCAGTTGTTTTTGTGTTTCTCCTCGTTCATGTTCTAGTTTGAACTAGCTCCTTTTTAGCCCTTTGGGCTCCTGTGTGAAGGTTACAACACCCTGTAAATGATGCTTATCTTATCAAAAAAAAAATTATTTGGTCCCTAGAATTCTTGGCTAGCACAAATATAAAGATGTCCTTGGACAGTCTATAAGTGACAAGTGAATGGAAATGATAACCTTAAGAAGCAAGCATCTCTAGAACTATAATCTTAGACACAAATGATGCAAGATTAAAGATATATATGTAATGTTTAAGCTCATGTTGGGAGGTAACCTTAAGAGGATACATGCATTAGAGTAGAATTGTGGTATTTAAAAAAGTTAGACACTTGATTTTTTATAATATCAATAAAATAAGGGAATGTGAGTGATGGATTAAATCCAACATCAAGCATGATGTAATATAGGGTCTAAATTCCAAACCTAAGGGGTGCCTTCATGCTACAAGTAGGCATTCACAAAATTTGAGGATGGAAATTTTCAAGTATTTATCTCTCCATACAAGCGTGAAAAAATATGGTGAAATGGTCATCATCTCTAGAATGAAATTTCATAGGTTGGTCGTTGTAAGCATTAAAACAAAAAACATTTTTTAGCTAGCAAAGCCCTATCAAGCCATCTAAGCATATAGTCAAATATTAACCATGTGAAATGATTTTAAATAGTCAAAGTGCTCAAAAAAATAGAATATGACAAAGAAAAGTATTTCTTAAGATAAAATTGAGTTTCACACACCATTGCATAGATAAATCCCCACTAAACCATATTGAAATATCTACAAAAAATATAGTTGGAAAGTGGAGGGTGTTTTATGAGCCGACAAGCAAAAATGATATGAATTTTTTGGAGTATATAGCTTAATTCCCAAATTACATTTGATCTTGTCCCCACAAATCAATTATCAAAGAAAGGAAGAAACGATGACTATTGCATCTTCATTATGTTAAGTTATAAGCTAGACTTTGTCAAGCCAAATTCCTTTCAACATCACTGGCATCATAACAATGATAATTATAATATATTGCAAAGAATTCATACCAATTCATTGACAAGTGGCTTTAAAATATTTTCTACACACTTCTATCAAGACACAAACATTCGATGTTAGGAAATTCATAGAGGAATTAATTTGTAATTAACTACAAGAATATACTTGTTTAAATTAGCAGTCAAGTAAATTTTCAATCCATGCTATGCTACTTGAATTTGCATTGAAATGATAGTGGAAACCTTTTATAATTTAGAGTTGGTGTACCTACAAAATGGAAAGTTGAACATCAATAATCAAACAATTAAGAGACAAATTTTATCCTCAAATGTAAAGATGAGAAAAACTAATTGGAAATGGAAATTACACATTTTCCAAGCTTCCTTGGAATTGAAAAATGACAAGCATGAAAAATTCACTACATGTTTTTCCTATCTTCCTAGTGCTCTCTAGCTTCAACCAACAACACAAGTTGCATAATCTAACTATATGTCCTTTATATGTTGCACTTTCACTCTTGTGTAATATGCTTTGTAACTTGGTGTATTGGTCTTTTCAGTCCTCTAATTGAAGATACATTCACTATGGGATGCTTCCAATGATCCAATCCAACACCTAAAGGGTTCTCCACATACATAGAAATACTCTAGAACTAGAATTAGAAGAGTCAAATATGAACCGCTTGCTTCATATTCTCATTCGTGTTGTTGATGAAAACAACCCTTCTTTCAAACCACCAGTTTCAAGACCACTCTTAACATGATTGAAGGTTTTGAAGCACTTAATAGTTGCGAAATTACTCCTTTAATGTTCATTTTTTCCTCTATCCTCTAGAAGACATAAATTTTGCATACAGATTCAACACAAAGTGTTATTTTTTGGAAGTGCATATATTTTTTTGAGGCGAAGTACTATTTTTTGTCTTTTAAGAAAACCACATCTATGAGGTCAAAACCATGTCCATCCACTCCAAACAATCACTAATGTTGAACAAACAATCTTGGTGATGAACTAGATCACTTTACATATTAGGAATCTTCTATATGAAATTCCATTCAATCTTCCATTATGTTTGTTGATGTCACAACAAAGCATGTTGATTGAGTTGAAGAAAATCTCCAAGATATATGGAATGATGTTTGCCTTGAGTTTCTCCCCAGTAAGAGTCAATGTCACCACAAGGAAAATTACAAGACCTTTACACTAAGGAAAAGTTGGGCAAGCTAAAGAAACCAATTTGGTTGAGAAAAGCTTTTGATAGCTCCACGCTAGTAGGTAAAACTAGAGGTTGGCTATGTTGGCTTTTAAAAAGATATGTGATGAATTTCTCCATGGAGTTTGCCAACTAGATAAAATTTTGGGTTTATAAATTAGATGAGCTTTGGGGTTTGAACTAGAGTACCCAACATTTTTTTTATGTAGCCATTAAGGGATATTTTTCTTCCAAGTACGATCCATCCATCATCCTAACCTATCATCATTTTTTAACAAGAGCTTAGCCCCTAGGTGAACCACAAGAGGGTGATTTTGAATTTAGTGATCAAGGGATTGACATCTAAGGCAAGCGTTATGAAGATTGATGTAAACAAATTCATGATAATGAAGATTTTGATGTAAACAAATTCATGATAATGAAGATTTTGATGTAAACAAATTCATGATAAAAACAATGATTATCAACTGAATATCCATAGATCACCTCAAATGTGTGGTCAAATCTACTTCAATACAAACCCATTTAAAGGTTCAAAAAGATGAGAAATGTTGTGAGGAATAAGCTGACCCAAGGCTTACAATTAAAAATGGCCCACAAACATATTAACAATCCAAGCAACCTGACCTACACGAAGACCTTGAGAGCACCCTACTTAGATTGGACAACGTTTTATGTCTAGCAAGATAAAAATAAGAGTGGTGTTCCATATGAGTGAGCAACAAGACTTATCAAGAAGCACATGAACATGTTGGGATTCAACCAAAAACAAAAGGAAAATCTCTTTGGCCATATTCCTCATTGCATTTAATTTAATTTTGTTTAAGTTATAAAATAGCTTTAATACAAGCTATGAGAATTTTCGTAGATATTATACAACCAACAGGTAAGCAATTATAAGATTTGTGTCATGCCATTTAAAAATGGAATCAATGGCGTCAAATTCAATCAATGCATCTATAGATTGAGAGGAAGGTTCAAAATCCTTACCTCCTACATGTTTAGAATAAACTTGTGTGCTTGCTTCAATGTCATTCTCTCCACTCTACAACCTCAATTACATTATAAAAACAAACCACCCTCAGAGCGAGGACTAATGTTGCCAATAAATGTGCCTAAGTCCAAAGGTAATGGTGTAAGTGCTCCTAGGTTTGCTTGCACCAACTAGTTAGGAAGACTTCTCTCTGTCTTCACCCAGGAATCTAATAGTTTCTAGGTTCTAATTAGGCTTAGGTCATTAACTAAGCCCTGTTTCAACTCTTCCACAAGAGTCTCACTCCTTGTGCTTCACCTTGGAGGACTTGACACCATTTGAACTTGTAGACTATCTCCTACACTTAGAAGGATCTAAGTGCCAACTTCACTCTCAACCTTGAACTACTTGTAGGGGTGCTTGATACATTGAAAATATGCCAAACACATCCATTTGATTGCATCTTGGAGGGTCTTCTATTTTCACACTTACCGATTTCAAGAACTTGCATTGGTGAGGCCTAATTCCTTGTAGCCCTTACCAGTCACCTTTTTGCTTTTCCTGCTCAAAACTTCCAAACAACCTAGCAAATAAATTGCACTTTCCAATACCCTTTTGGAACCTTTAAATGATTCACAGGATCTCAGTTCCCTGTGCCCTCCGTACAATGGTCTCCTATGATCTAGGGTAAACAAGGCTAATAGGCCTAATTCCTAGGGTTTTACTGATTACTCATTCAAATCTCCTTCAAATGGATTGGTTGAAACTTCAATCCTTCTATCATACCTAGATATGACTAAATCCAACCTGGAACTATACTTTTCCCTGTACTGTACTTCTTTCCCCTGCCTGTTCACATCAATCTTTGACTACCAAACCTCTAACCGGGTAGTAAGAACTCGCCTAGGGTTTGGTTTTGAAAGAAAATGCTCGACTCCCTATAACTCCTACTGCTAAATATTTACAATGATTGGCTCCCCTGTCATATCCATCCAATCTCAGGAAGATCCCGTGGTTAGATTTTATGGGGGAGCCATGAAAAGACTGTCTACTCAAAAACATGAACAACAAACCCTCTAGACCTTAAACTATGAACTCACAACACTAATTTAGCTTAAAATCCAATCACAGAATGGAAAATGCTTGAAACTACCCTGCAAACACAAATCTAAAGCCAAATCAATATATACAATCACTAGATATCACTGTTTCTTTAAAACACACGGTGTAACATAGAAATTGCAGAGCTTTCTCTATTCACATAAAACAAAAACTTGATTACAATGGACTCCTTTTTTCCTTGCGAGCCACACCTTACATAGATGCCTTTTCCCATGATTCAAGGGATGTTGGTTGATCCCACACTCCTAACTTTGAGGGGATACAAAAATAACTAAGTTGCATGCAACCTGGCAAATGTTGTCATGCAACTTTGCAACATTCTTGCAACTTTGCCATCATCTTAAATCTTAGGACCTCAATCTCCTTGATTCTGAAATCCAACCCCTTAACCACCTCTTGGCATCTTTCTAACAATAAGGATGTGTTTAGAACACATTTACTACAACATTCCAACATAAGCTAACTAAGACTAATTAAAGCAAAATTAACAACAATGATTAAACTAATGGTGACTTTAGTCCTAGTGACTAACTCACCAATTCCACACACAAGCAAGACCTTCTAAGGTCCAAAATAAACACACTATTACCCTGACTTGGCTAAGGTCAGGTACAAGCCAAAATTGAACATTAACAAAATGGAGGTTAGCCTAGGTGCTCCTGCACCAGGTAACCTAATAATAAAAGTGGAGTAAACTATGGTTGCTTTGATCCCATACATAAATGCTAGCAAAGCCAAGCTTTTTTATTTTTCTTCCACAAGTTCAGTCCTTTGATTTTCTTGAAAATTGCAGCATGTATAAATTCCTTGGCTTTACCAAGAACGTTTATTTATCGTGGTACATTTCTAAATTGGCTTTTTCAAAAATTGTACCATAAGTCGGAGCTATGAGAAAGAAGTAATACCAAACAAATTATGGTGACTTTGAGTCGATCATATGATAAAACTGTAAGTATGCTTGGTCATGTAGTAGTTCTGGAGGATTATTTGCATACTTGACTCAATAGCAGTTATGATACAGATAAATTTATGTTTGCTCTTTATGTATATTTATCTAGTTGTCACATATACATTTGTAAATTTAAGCATCTTCCTTGTAATCTGGGTGTGTTTTCCTGAACATTCCATGTTTGTTGTCATCTCGTAGTTACTTTCATGGTGGAAGATGCTTTATACCAATTTATCGGTTATGCAATCCTTAACAACTTTAATTTTCATAGTCAAGAATGAGGATCCAGACCATTTTGGACCAGCTATAGAGATAGTGGTTAAGAGTTGATTGATGCCACTAACATTTGCAAGGAAAAGAGATATCTGGCTGACATAGATGAGCCAAGAGCTTGAATCATGTCCAAGCCACATGGCAACTTGGAAAATGATACCCAAGTCCAAAAGGAGATTTCCTTCCATTCATATTATATTTATTAAAATCTATACCTTTTGATTCTTGTTGATGGTCAAAATAGCACAACAACATTAAACAAAATGTTTCTATCCTATTTCACCTAAAAAAGATAACTGATCTAAAACCACCTATCTCCCAAAGTCTTGGTAGTTGGTTCTCAACTGTGCTGGTGTGATTCAGTGGCCAATGCAACTGTAATATTCAAGGGGCCTGTTGGTAGAAAGGAATACAAATTGCATCATGTGAACTAATGTACTTCGGGGTTGTAAATAAACAGAAAAAAATAGAACAAGGATTTAGAATAGTAAAACATGAATATAAATTTATTCACATCCATACATGTACCTTAACAATGAGTGTTTTCTCAAGTAACCAAAACTATAAAATGATGCAATCCATAGCTTGACCTACACTATTGCATACATTCACAGTATAAAATTCAATAACCATATCCATTCATCAAAACTTCATTCCAAAATTAAAACACATCACCAACT
The DNA here is from genome assembly GCA_007258455.2 of Sequoia sempervirens. Taxonomy (NCBI): domain Eukaryota; kingdom Viridiplantae; phylum Streptophyta; class Pinopsida; order Cupressales; family Cupressaceae; genus Sequoia; species Sequoia sempervirens. The sequence goes on along the minus strand of VDFB02184746.1, from coordinate 17,457 downwards.
CATTGCTAAAATTAATAGATCTATAGATATAAATAAATTCCATTCATAGATAATTCAATGAAATAGTCTCAAATCCGGATTCTTCTATTGATTTGCATCAAATAAAAAAAATTGTGCACAACATTCACTGGAATACAAATGACTATGACTCATTAACATTGTCCCTTAACCACTAAACTTGAAAGTAACATGAAACTGTATTGAAATCTTCTAAAATTATTTAAGTATCCTTACATAAAAGTTGTAAAACAGAGTTTATCAAAGTATCTCGCTTGAAAACTGGTAAAATCCTAAAACTATAACAATACTATATGTTATCTCATCAGGTGGCTAATCCTTCTCCAATCAGCCAACCTTTACAAAATAGAGCCCAAGATTACATATAGGCAAGCTATGCACTAATTTCTCTTAATCAAAAACTGAGATCCACCAATCAAGGCACTGGAACTGCATGAAGTGATTGTGTTGGTTGATCTTCAGTTTAATGGTTGATGACCTTTTTGTCAAAATCTAATGCCCAAAGGAAGAAGGTAGAACTATTGGTTGAGATCTTTAGTTCAACTCATGTCATAATCCTGCAAAATAGGAGAGAAGAGAAAAGTTGTCCACTAGGACAGAACATTCCATTGCCAACTCATCCCTACCTAGTTTTCTCAAGAAGGTATTCATCATAATTGGTAACAATTGTTGAAGCATATCTGCATCAAGTCCATCTACCCAATTAACTTCAAATTTAATTCTTTTCAAGGAGGCAAACTCTTGCATAACTTTTAATTTAATAAACTCCCTCCTAGCAGCCTTTGCTTCATCTCTGATGTCCATGAGCCTATCTAGCAACAAGTCTTCACCATCATCCTCTTTCTACATCACCTCCTCAAATATGTTATTCCATTTCTCCTTCAATTTATCAAGAGGAAGACCATCTTTCACAGGGATATCCGCATTGACCAAAATAGCAATCACTGCTTGTAATTCATCAATCTGTTCATTTAAATCTTTACTGGCTTCTTGAACTTCATTTTTATGTTCATAGATGAATTTAGATCTGAACCTGATTATGCTCATGGTCTTCTCAATGAATTTTGCATTATCCTCATTGAGGACTGATTGCTCCAAGAGAGTTGGCTTGGGCACCTTACTAATGTCCTTTAGTTTCTTGACATGCTCTCTATACTCTTCCTCTTGTTTCTACAAGACTTCAACATGTTGATTCATCTCTTCCCCCAACTCCAATGCACCTTAATGAACCTTAAAACCATCAACAAGAAACTCGCCAACCTCTTTATTAAATTGATCAATCCATCTATCAAGTATCCCAACTTTACTTCTCATTTGTACCAAACCATCAACCTCTTTCTTGCTTAGTAAGATTGGGGTCTTTGAAGCAGCAGCTTGTTGAGAAATAGGAGTGGAGACATCCTTCAAGAACTTATGCAACTAATCCAATTGGACCTTAATTTCATCCTTCCTTTGTTTATCCTTGATCATCCTATATTTGGTGGAAGATGCCACAATGTCAATAAGATTCATTTTTTGATTTCTTGTAGGTCTCCCCAAATTAACAGTGCCCAACTGGAATCGGTCAATTGCATATCCTGTCTATCCTTGTCCACCTTAGGGATTGCACATTCAGCTATAATCTCACCTGCATCTGTGAGCTTCATGGAATGGAGGACCGTGGCCTTTTTTGTGGGCCTCTCTTTCTCTATCTCCTTCATCATCTCTTCCCAATTCAAAGGTTGAGGTTGGACTATTTGTTTCCTCTCAAGGTCTAGTTTCAGCCATGTTGGAGCAACAGTAGTGGTATCCACTTGTGTAGAAGAAGAGGTAGTAGTGGCAGAGGAAAGATGTTGTAGCATGGTGGTCTTAGGTTGAGAATCAAGCTCTTGTACCTATTGTTGTTCCCTTTCTCTAGTTTCTTTTGTAAGCCTTTCAGCTTCAACCTTGTCTTTTTTCTCTTGCATCTTTTAAGCTTCTAGTTCCTTTTTCAAACATTCTTCTTCTAGCCTCCTCTCCTCATACATTTGATCTCTTGGTCTTTCAAGCTCTTTAACTTTATCCCATACTTCTTTAGAATTTTGTTCATGCTTAGCAAGTTCTTCAGTCTCATTTTCTCTCAACAATGTTCTTCCTTCTCTTTCCTCCTGTGAGCTTCCTCAACAACCTTAAATTTAGCTTTAAGGGATTCTCTTTTCCTAATTTGTTGAGCTTTCTCCTATTCAAGCTCGTGAATTTTTTGCAACATAGCCAATTTGTCCCTCTCTTCTTTGGTCTTCAATTCTTGCTCTTTTTTTTGTTGTAGTAAGTCTTCCTTCTCTTTTTTTTTTCTTGCAAGCTCTTCCTCCTTAGCCTTAGCCTCAAATTCTTATTGTTTAGCAAGTGCCTCAGCTTGTGCTTTGGCCTCTACTTCCCTTTTGGCATCTTCAAACAATTTCTATTGTTCCTTAGGAGTGAGGACATGTTCAGTTTCCACATCCTCAACTTCTTCATTAGATGCAAACACATGAGTTTCCTTATCAAATTGAGTGCCCTCAGAATCTATATCAATATCATGAATTTCAATCTCATGCTCTTTGCCTCTTAAGGATTCAACCTCCTTATGAAGGGTTCCAAAGGGCATCTCCTCAATTGGTTGCTCTGTAAGAGAAGGTTGAGTTGAGGTTTCACCTCCAGCTTTTGTTGTGGCCTCCTCTCCATGTAATTTAGGAACATCTTGAGCAGGAATTGAAGGCTCAAGCTCTTCTCCCGAATTAGGAGGCAAAAATTCCAATGGCTCTTAGGAGTTGTCCTTCCTTTTGTTCTCTTATATCCCTGGGTGGTAACTATAGCTTTTCTCTTTTTAGAAGGTTGAGCCTCAGGTTCCTTAATCCTCATAACCACCCACTAGATACTTCTAACCAATATTGGCCTTGCAATTTGCATGATGTCAATGGATTCATTTTCATCCCAATTCACTAGATCCAAGTCTTTGGTGTCTATATTGTCAACATCATACTAGGGATTCAAGGTTACACCATCATCTGACAGTGTGTCAGGAATATCTTCTTTCACCCCATATTCATTCATTAATGGGATGGGAAACCTTTCATAATTCCTTCTCCTCAAATCATACTCATCATGTAAATCCATCCAAAAATCCTCTAGCAAATTGAAATGTTTGTCAAAAACTATAGGAAGCAAACCTTACATCTTGTGCTTGGGATCAAAATAATTCCTTGATGTAAATAAGCCTAATTTCAAATGGATCAACTCGTCACAAATCACCTTTGCTGCCACATTGTGTGCACAATTACACTCTCCTAACTTAATGGTAAATTTGCGACAACCAGGCTTATGTTTATTAGCAAATTTGGTGTTGACCCCTATGGCTTGATAAATGAACTCCATCAAAACAATTCTATTATTGCAACATTTGGTTAGTAAATGAGGATGACAATCAAATCCAGCCAACCTAAAGTAGGTGAACTTTGGGTATTGGATGTACCAATTTCCCCATTCTGCAATGAATGCCATGGCATCCTTGGTCAGTCTATACCCTACATCTCCTATAAGCTAATTAATGATGGCATACTAGAATGCATCATTAACTCTCTATAATGCAACTCAAAAGTTTGCAAAGTCAATTGACCATAATGATCCCACACCTTCCTCTGTCTAGGGGCCTCTCCCAATATTCCAATTGTATTCAAACCAAGGAAAATGCCCCTCCTTGCAACTACATATATCACATAGGTAGTCATGAAGAAGCTCTTTTTTTCCCTCACTCTGAGCATTTGGTTATGTAAGCTTTCTGAAAAAATTATGGACCAATCAAATTGCTGCATGTCATCCAAAATGGTTTGAATGAATGGAAACATCCATTCCTTGGATTGTGAAGCATCTCTCTTTCCGAAAACCCTAGAAAGCATCATGATAATGTCACCAATCTCCTTTCCAAAATCTAATCTCTTAGGTTGATCATGAATCTTGGCCAGGGATTTCTTTTCAACTCTCATCCAGTGTTTGTTCATATGAGTCTTGTTGGCCTCCTTTTTGTTGCTATATAATTGCAATGCCTCTACCTTATTGAGTTTCCTGGGGTTTTGTGGTGTAGGTGCATTAAACATGAACCTTATTATCTACGGAGTAAGATCAATAATAATGTTCCCCTGCAAGTCCACACATTGTCTAGTTGCGGGATTGTAAGCCCCAGCTGCAGTAAGTATGAGTTATGGACATTGGACAGATAAAGAAAATATAGCAACATGTGTCAATCCAGATTGAACAATCCTTTTTGTTCCCCCCATTACATCTTCACTAAATGTTTCTTCAAGCAACTCCTCATAATTGAATTGGCCTAAATTTGAATTTGTGATGTCCACCCAATTTGAATCCACCTTGCTAGTTGTAATAGTGGGACTTTGTTGCTTGTGCCTCAAGGTGTAAGGGAGTTGTTCCACTTTTATCTTTTTAGGCTTGGTCACTTGTCTTGAACTCTCTATAGCTTGGCTTCTTTGAGAAGCTTCCTCTGATGCTCCTGACATCTTCTATTTCTGCAATATAACCCTGGATTAGATGAACAAAGGCATGAAAATCATTACATCATACATCACCTCTCATACCATTCTCTATTCCTTCAGGATAACTCTCCATACTTAGTCAAATTTTATATCCACCAGAAGCGGAGTCAAGAAAGAATCAATCCCTGAAAACCTGTTAACACAGGCGGGATCGGGATCGGAGTCGAAACGAGACCGAAACCAGGATTGGAACAAAAACCAAACATGCAACTAGTCGATAGTTCCAAATCCGTTTCACTCTGGTTCCTCTTCCGATAAAGAACAAGGGTGAAGACAGGAGTCAACAGTCATCAGAAGTGGGATCATTTTGGGAATTAACTCTTATGTAAAACACTTATGGGATGAGTTCGTTCCTGAATCCGCTTTTGCCAATTTACCATTCAAACGAAGATATTTTTTAAGATGTGATCATATGAGCTTAAGACTTGGGTCACATGAAACCATAAGGAAACTTTAAATAAAGGGGCTTAACCTCACCCTCTAACAAGATAAAGACGAGATTTAAACTTTTAGGGCTTGACATTGTAAAGGTCAACGCACAAACCCTAGTTTATGTGACTCGTTGATTCAGGTAATTAAGTCATCAAGAACCCGACATGAAAACTACTGAATCAACATAGGAATAGGATCAAAGGGGTCGTCAAATAGATTTTGAATTTAAAGCACAAAAAACCCCACAAAATGAAACCCTAGTTTAAGACTAGGGCACGGCAGAATGGACATGCCACGAAAACGGCAGCAGAACAACAAAAGAACAAACAGAAAAGCAAAAAAAGCAAAATAGAAAACAAGGAAAAGACAAAACGAAACTAGAAATAAACAAGGGAATAAGCGAAGATCCACAGGAAAGGTCTCATGAATGCGCAAGAACACCACAAACAGGAAAACGAAAATGCCAACAGAACGGGAAAATGACCCTACCTCGAAATGCCACCAAGAAAGGTTGAAACTCGATAAGAATCCGCTCACCAACGCGCCTCCGCAATCATTGTGCTCCTCTCAAAGTTACTCAGGCTCTGATTCGCTAAAACAACTTCAGCAATAAAAATAATGAGCTAGTTAACCTTGATTAAGATTTAAAAAGCATTTTACACGTGTGAGGAGGCTATAATTAATGCAATAAATGTGGTTGGTCGGATGCAGAACCAAAAAATGTAAATGAGTAAACAACCAACGTGAAAACCGAAGGAAAGGCAGATGCAGAAATGAAGTCAAAACAAAACAAGAAAATTACCCAAGTCTCTTAATCCAATTTCACATCTAGTTCCGATCCCATAGTAGGGACAAACAACAAAGGGAAACGGGGTGGAATCGGAACCAAAACTGGGCATGGAACTTTTACAAAGTTCCAAGTTCGGTTCTAATTGTAACGACCCAACCCTTCGGTAAAGTAATAGTTCCATAATTTAAATCCTACAAGTAAACATGTTGACATGACATTGCACTAAATTTTTTCCTTTTTTTCATTGATAAAACATGAACAAGTTGTCATATCAATTTATAATAAAGATTTCATTTCAATATAATAACTTCACAATTACATGAAACAAGAATACATACCTTAACCAACATAGCTCCAATGAGCTTTTGAACTAATAGTAGTAATTAGGTCTAGGTTCCTTTCCTTTCAAATCTTGCTACATCGGTCGCTTTCTATGGAGGATAAACATCATTCAAGCGCTTTTCCGCCAACCACGGACTTATAATGCGATCCCCCGCACATTCATTATTCAATAGATGGCCCTCCCTTCGAACGAAGAGATTGGTAGAGTATCCGTTAACGATTACCAACTGAGCATAGTGTTCTATCCTACACATCTAGAACCTTGCTATTTCACAATCTTGAACTAGTACAAGGATCACAATGAACTGACAGTGTAGTCTCAACTATCTCACACCTAAGTGGATGTCGTACATTTCACTACTTTAACCAAAGTATTCTCATTCAGTACTTCGAATGAAGGTCATCTATCATAAACACTACTTAGGGCCAATTTGACTTAAGGCTATCTTACACTACACATAGGCTATGTCCTTCAATGGGTATTCAGTCACCACAGACTACCTACAACAATCTATCTACTTAGAAACGAAACAGTCTACAAGTGTCTTGTACAATCCCTCCTAACTAGGAAATCTTTATTCTAGGAGTACTTAGTTTGTCTCAGTTAACCCAATAACTTAAGCTGAAAGACCTTACTTGACTTTGCTTTCATTTCGATCCTATTAGATATTAACTATTGCCATCGTATTCTCCTTATATGGAAACCGTACAAAACATGCAATTTCACACTAAAATCATTTTAGATCTTCTCTTAAATTCCTTCACATAAATTCCTTTTTTATGCATAAGTAAACATTTCTCTTAAATTCTTTTACATAAATTCCCTTTTTATGCATCACATATAAACATTTTCCTTGAAAGTTCTTTTCCCCTACAACTAAATTGCATTCAAAAATTAATTTTCAGACTTTGCACACATAGCAAATACAAAGAAATAGAAACACAATGATCAAATTCAAAATTGTAAAATGATGAAGGTTTCATACATGTTTATAAGCTTTCTCTCCAATATGCACTTCCAGTCCTTCTCTCAATAAAGCCCTCACTATTGACTGATTTCTCACTCAAAACCGACTTCTCAAATGATGATTACTCGCTCAAAATGGACTCTCAATGATGAATAATCACTCAAAATGGATTCTCAATGATGAATGCTCACTCAATATGGACTCTCAAATGTTGAATACTCAGCTATAATAGAAATATATTCAGACTGTGGTAATTTACTGGTAAATACTCTGTCTTTATCACTCAAAAAATAGAGTATGATTTCAGAAATATGGAATGGTGAAACAAACTCAGAATATTATGAAAACTCACATTCAGAAAAGTGTTGTATGAAGACTGTTAAGGTGTCTATATATAAAACCCAAAAACCGACATCTTCCACTCTTGCAGGCATGTGGAATGACAGAACTGTGTTTTGAATAGTTCAAATGAGATAAGTGGCAAGTTTCTATTCCCTTACTCAGCATTTCAAGAGGTGATTCGACCTCAATTCTTTCCAGCAAAACAAGAAAATTTCAAATTTGCACATGGTTAAAAGAAGAAATCGACATCTACAGGAACTCACCAAAAATGTCGCCAACTGAAAAATGATTCATCTTTTAAGGAAATGGTCATGGCTAAACTCAATACACCTCATCTCCTCACAAGTTGTGTCCCCCTATTCCTCAACTGGATTGAGTTCCTCTCCCAAACGAAGCGCTCTCAGGGGCGCATTCTTCTTCGGTGCCATATATTTTTCACAGGTAAAGTTTTTCAATAGTTTGTAGCAAATATTTTGCTCTTATAAATGTTTAAACTTTTACCTTTCAAATATATCGATTTCCCTTTGATAAAAATGATTTAATTTTTTCCAAATGAGAATAGCCCAATTCTCATATATTTGGCTGAAAGACATTTAATAATTTTCCATAGTTTAACTTTAATATTTACTCCAAGTAAATATATTTTTTTAATTTTCACTTTAGAGATTTAAAATATTATTAAACTATATATATTTATATATATATTATATATATATATATATATGTATTAACTATTAATATATAATATATATACATATATTTACACTATATATATATATATATACACGTATCTATGTATATATCATTTTGTAACCATATCATAATCCGATATATACATATATACATACATGTATACGTAAATTACCAGGCAATAATAACATAATATTATTTATAACCACAGATAATAGGTAGCATGTGTATGTATATACATGTGTATAATTGTATATACCTCTGTGTACACGTATGTGTATGTATACCACATCGACACATATGTATGAGCCAATCCATTTGTTGATCATACGTCTATATTGATATGTTTATACATATGGATACGCGTACATACTATATACATGTGTATACATACCCACTCATATATCCATTCACATTATCCTCACAATGATCATAGCACAGTAAGTCAAATAAACATATAAACATCACTCACAAAGTACAAAGAAGTATACAAGACTCCTAAAGCCTATGGATGACTTATCAAGACCAACTTAACTAACTTGGTTCCTCCAAACCTATAATGACATGTGTGTATATGCTTAAATGGTTCTCGTTATTGTTTACCCGACCAAGCTCCTCTCTCGAGTGATATTTCTCATATGCTTGGAGGAATGTTTCGCATACCTACATTCAATGACACGACAATGGAAGTCATATGTTCACAACAAAGCAGTATACATGAAACATCTCAAAAGTTAGAATAAACATTATTCAACAACTTACATGCAACATTCATCTAGGATTACATCAATAGAAGTAACAATCAAATGAGACAATCATTAAATGGAACACATTCATATTGATAACAAGAAACAAGCATCCTTAATTCATCTCCAGATTTCACATTACATTCATATTTACCCTATCAAGTAACGATAAATAGTAATGTCATAATTTGGGATGTAACATACTCCCCCCCTTGTGAATCATCGTCCCCAATGATCTATAGCTTTTTAACATACAGTTAAAATCAAGTAAAGTATTACTTACGATTCTCAAAGTATGTAAGGTTTATAAAACATTCAACCTATGTAGCATTCATGTCCTTTCCTGGACCTTGCTTCGAGTGTCCTCTCTATTGCATAGGGAAAACTCATATATCTTACTCATACTTACTCTCCCAAAGAGTTTTAACACATGTACACATCCAAGATATAATAGTAACTATACATAACACCAAACACACAGTGATCGGAATTCATTGGCCCATGAATTTATCCTTAGTATAATCCAAATAGAAGAGGAATATCGATGCATTGTACACTACATCGTGGGTCCAATCCTTCTCTTTTGGTATTTACACTTTTAGACAACTCATAAACCGAGTCCGTCTGTCACTTATATATCTATTATCCTTACCATAAAGTACTTATTCTTGATTTCTTGTCCGTCTCAAGCGTAACATTGCTCCTGGACACCTGTCAAATCCTGATACTGCTTCATACTTAAGCTTTGTATCACAAAGTTTCATTGATCACTTCGATCTATTACTCCTTTTTGACATTTTATCAAGTCTATGGTTCACTCAATTCTAAGCCTATTTCAGCTTTAATTGAGTTTCCAACCTTCTTTTCCAAATAATGGTCCAAACTTCAATGTTGAAAATTTGTAAATCATTTAAGATTTAGTCTACCATTTTCACTTATTTGACTATACATATAATAATATATTGCACATTCGCTCAACTGAATGTTTCGTAGTATGATCATGGTTTACACAACCCTATCATTATTTGCTAAACTGATATAACCTATTAGGATTACTAAGCAACTACTTTCCTACAATATATTATTTAGGACCAAAAATCCTATAAGTCAAGTTCCCAAAAAGCATTGGTTACTTTGATGAGTGTGTCCACTAGAACATTTTGTTAGTTCTACTAACATAGACAGTTTGATCTATCTTGTGTTCTACCACTTTCCTTCTAGAAATCTCAAGAGAGTATACATGTCCTACCAATGTTGATATTTGATCTTCATTTCTTGGCATACTAGACATTATCTTGCCACATTCCATGCGGCTTCTTATTCAATCCTTTCTTAGGTTTATAGTGGTTTCTCATCTGACAATTCCCTTTGTCGTTCCAACGTCCTCACTTTTGACATTTCTATTCCTGAATCTTCCAAAATTTTGGATACATAGGTTCTTTTATTTCCAATAATAGTCTACCTTTTGACTAAGTGAAAACCTATTTTGCAATCTCATGCCACTTTTAATTCCCATGTACTAATGGCTATAAGTTTTGCGGAGATAAATCCCATTTATCTTAGGATACCCATTTTGTGGATTTCTTTTGTCCTTGGATTATTTTCAAAGGTGCATTCCATCTTTAACTCAATCAAATTTTTCCCAATAAAATTGGTACTAATTCCAAGTATTAATCCATTCTTTTCCTTTCCCCCTTTGAGTTTCCACATCTTTTAATCTACTCAAAGTTGAACTCCTAGTAAACACTTGCTTCTTGAAATGATTAATCATTTGTTATTGTTGGCTTACCATTGCCTTCTCTTGCCTCAATGGTATACTTGAATATACTTTTCCCAAAGTTAGATTCTTCATTGTTGTCTATCTCATAGATTCAGCATTTTGGATCGTCTAGTAGGAGATCTAATGAATAATTAGCAATTTTTAGGAGATCTGCTTCCATTCCAATTCTCTTTCCAATATCCTTTTTGGTGGAGGAATATCCATATTCTCATAGCCTCGTTGGTTGAAGTACCTTTCTACCTAGAGTGTTGATTTTCTTGCAACTTTTGTTGTTCTGACACCTAGTGTCATATTGCATTCCATTTCCTTTTGGAACTTCTAGAGATACCAAAGTTGTTTGGTCTCTTTTCCTTATCTTAATCAAACTCCAATAATCTCGTTGATTTTGGTTGGTGGAATCTTGCCCACGTTGTTGATTACTTCTTTCTGATCCTTTTGATCTTTTCTTTTCTACTAACTCCATTTTTGTTGCAAGATCCTATCCTTACGTAAGAGTTTATGTCAAGAGTTATCCAACCCCTATGGATACCTTCTTTGTTGCTTTTCTACTTTGACCTAAATAATGTCGTCTTGCATATGCATAGATTCGTGGTGTTTTCACCAAATCCAAAAGTTCTTGACTCTTACCAACTTCAATCTGTTACTACAAAAGGTTATCTCATATCTTCTCATTCCCTTAGAGTCATAAAACTATTTTGTTGGATAAAGGTATATACTGGTTATTCTTCCTAACCTTTCTTCATAACTTGATTGCATAATCTTCCGCAATCATAGGTAGTATCATAAGTTGTTGGTTTAGGAGTTTCTACTCCAGGGACGACTCTTAACTAGTCCCAATTTGCACAAGTTACTAAGAATCACATGTTCCATTCACTTTACTAAGTTCCTTTCTCTTGCCGTTGTGGCACAAGAACTTTCAACCATTATCTTCTCGATAAGGTTTACGACAGGCGTATCGCCCATAGGTTTCGCCAAGTAACCCGTAGCTCATACCACATGTAATGGGTTCCTGACCCCTTGGTGGTAAAGTAATATTTCCATAATTTACATCCTACAAGTAAGTAAACATGTTAACATGACATTGCAATAAAATTTTTCCTTTTCTATATTGATAAAACATGAACAAGTTGTCATATTAATTTACAATAAAGATTCCATTTCAATATAATATCTTCACAAGTACATAAAACAAGAATACATACCTTAACTAACATAGCTCCAATTAGCTTTTGAACCAATAGTAGTAAGAAGGTCCAAGATCCTTTCCTTTCAAATCTTGGTACACTTTGTCGTGGGAGGGAGAAACATCACTGCACTTTTCCGCCACAACTACGTATCTCTATAATGCAGTCCTTGCCACATCCATTATTCAATAGACAGGCCTCCCTTTGACTTAAGAGATTGGTAGGGTATCCACAATTCATTACCAATCATAATGTTGTGTCCTACACAACTAGAACCTTGTTATTTCACAAATTTTGAACTAGTACCAGGATCACAATGAACTGACAGTGTAGTCTCAACTATCTCACACCTAAGTGGATGTCGTACATTTCACTACTTTAACCAAAGTATTCTCATTCAGTACTTCGAATGAAGGTCATCTATCATAAACACTACTTAGGGCCAATTTGACTTAAGGCTATCTTACACTACACATAGGCTATGTCCTTCAATGGGTATTCAGTCACCACAGACTACCTACAACAATCTATCTACTTAGAAACGAAACAGTCTACAAGTGTCTTGTACAATTCCTCCTAACTAGGAAATCTTTATTCTAGGAGTACTTAGCTTGTCTCAGTTAACCCAATAACTTAAGCTGAAAGACCTTACTTGACTTTGCTTTCATTTTGATCCTATTAGATATTAACTATTGCCATCGTATTCTCCTTATATGGAAACCGTACAAAACATGCAATTTCACACTAAAATCATTTTAGATCTTCTCTTAAATTCCTTCACATAAATTCCCTTTTTATGCATAATAAGTAAACATTTCTCTTAAATTCTTTTACATAAATTCCCTTTTTATGCATCACATATAAACATTTTCCTTGAAAGTTCTTTTCCCCTACAACTAAATTGCATTCAAGAATTAACTTTAAGACTTTGCACACATAGCAAATACAAAGAAATAGAAACACAATGATCAAATTCAAAATTGTAAAATGATGAAGGTTTCATACATGTTTATAAGCTTTCTCTCCAATACGCACTTCCAGTCCTCTCAATAAAGCCCTCAATATTGATTGACTTCTCACTCAAAACCGACTTCTCAAATGATGATTACTCGCTCAAAATGGACTCTCAATGATGAATACTCACTCAAAATGGATTCTCAATGATGAATGCTCACTCAATATGGACTCTCAAATGTTGAATACTCATCTATAATAGAAATATATTCAAACTATGGTAATTTACTAGTAAATACTCTATCTTTATCACTCAAAAAATAGAGTATGATTTCAGAAATATGGAATGGTGAAACAAACTCAGAATATTATGAAAACTCGCATTCAGAAAAGTGTTGTATGAAGACTGTTAAGGCGTCTATATATAAAACCCAAAAACCGACGTCTTCCACTCTTGCAGGCATGTGGAATGACAGAACTGTGTTTTGAATAGTTCAAATGAGATAAGTGGCAAGTTTCTATTCCCTTACTCAGCATTTCAAGAGGTGATTCGACCTCAATTATTTCCAGCAAAACAAGAAAATTTCAAATTTGCACATGGTTAAAAGAAGAAATCGACATCTACAGGAACTCACCAAAAATGTCGCCAACTGAAAAATGATTCATCTTTTAAGGAAATGGTCATGGCTAAACTCAATACACCTCATCTCCTCACAAGTTGTGTCCCCCTATTCCTCAACTGGATTGAGTTCCTCTCCCAAACGAAGCGCTCTCAGGCGCGCATTCTTCTTCGGTGCCATATATTTTTCACAAGTACAGTTTTTCAATAGTTTGTAGCAAATATTTTGTTCTTATAAATGTT